>SNQJ01S0015976.1:191338-201813 GCA_010110895.2 Picea sitchensis | reverse complement strand
GCTAAACAAACTAGCATACAATACTTATCCATCATATCACTATACAATACGTCTAAAATCGTCGTCAATAGATTTTCTATCCATTAACATTATTTCCACCCATTAATAAATCAAATTCCATTAAATCGTTGTTCCTTAAATCGTTGGGTAATATAAAATATGAAGTAGAAATTTGATCCCGATAAAGTGTACTGCCTATAAATATAAAAAATGTTGTCATCAATCACCTATTCGCTAATTACAGTTCACATATAATTCATTGTGGTTTTATCAAAACACAAACACAGTAAATTCGCAGACACATCTGAAATAAACAAAGACATTAACATATTAAAACACTGATATTTACCGATCAAGGCGTTGGGATTCATCAATCAAAATGCAGGGTTTTATCATAAAAAAAGTAGAAGAATCCAATCACAAGGAGGCGAGGGACTAATCGGTCAGCCATGAATCAATCGAAAACGCAAGTATACTCATTCACAAGAATGCGCAAGGATTAGAGATCAATCAGAAAAGCAGAGATAAGAAAGGGATAGACAACTGGGCAAAAGTTATCCTTCACTCATCATCCATGCACAGGAAAGAAGGGAATTTGAATATATAGGTCTTTAAACACAGAAGTGTTGACCATTGATTCAGCTCCTGGTCGACTGATTAGGCATAGACTGATGACTAAAGAGATAAGGGACATAAGATAAAACACAAATTTCTTCGTAATATTCAATAAAACAAACATAGAAAAGTCATAGCAATCCGAGTTGGGTTTGCCAAGTGAGTCAGTTCAAATGAAACAAGCGTAAGGCTGGGATGACTTTAAGTTCATTGATTATAAAATGTTGAATAAAACATAATCTTTACATAAAAGAAGTACAATAATGAAAGCATGGGAACAATATTAATCTACCATTCAAACATAAATGCATGCGTACCATATCCAAATGCGACAACTCCGATTTGTTGTCCCATGTGCACTCTGTCTAGCCCCCGCTTTCCAATCGATGTGACCTAACAGGTACCTCCTAGCCAATGCTAGCGGTACTCTTCTTCCCCCTGAGCAGCAAAGGGGCCATGCACACAATACCAGAGAACCACTAGGACCTAGCTCACCTCACAAGGTTGAGCTACCACTCGTTACTCAAGCTTGGTATCCCAACTCCCACAGGATAAGTCAGTCAAGACAAAAATTCAGCAATGTAACGTTACACATAAAGATGATATCCATACTACTCCTCCTCCATCCTTTTTATAGAATTTTTCAAGTAATTAGTTTCCCAAATTCTCATTAAATTCCCTTTTCATTTAATTAATTAGGAAAAACCTCCCTCGTACACATGTCACCCATCCTGTAGTTGCACCAGAAATTCATTTTTATTAATTAATTAATTATTCCTATTTCCCTCACCCCCCTAAAAGCATTCCTAAAAACGCTCCTAGGTGTCCAAAAATTCCCTTACACTTCTTAAATGACTTACGCCTTACTTAATTCCTAGTTGAGTTAAAAAATAACAAGTTCCCAAGGCAAAACTCCTTACTAAGTTAGACATTCAACTTTTTCTTATGTTTCCCCTTTTGTTTATGTTTCCCCTTTTTCCTTTAGTTTCCTATTTCTTTTAAGTTTCCCACTCTTCCCTTTTTAACTAAAAATCAATTTAGCAAGTGTAGAAAAACAAGCATTTACCCCTTTTTCTTTTTAATTAAAAATTGAATTAGCATATGAAGATAAAACAATAATTTCCCTTTTAAAATTTTAATCCCCCATTATAAATTGATTTTAATAATTTAATTGAATTTCTTACCCCTTTCTTGTTATATGTTTAATTATGATTATTATTTTTGACCACATTTGTTACTTAGACCTAGATTTTAATTTCACAAGGTTGGGTGACATTTTTATTAGGGAAATCATTTTTAAATCTTACTTATCACATCATTCATTTTAAGGTTGACTAGGTTTATTCACTTACCCGTTGAAATCACAACATTCCCTTCAGGATTCACTAGGTTCTTCAAGGGTGCCACTTGCCTCTTGAATGACTTGGTAGACATCAAAAACCCCTCGATTCAATACTCCGCCAGGTGATATTGTGGGAGACTAAGGGCTTCTAAGGAATAACGCCCCTGGCTTATTACACGCCCCTTAGAATCATCATGAGCGACTTTCGCAGTCTACCCTCACAACATCGTGGGTCTTCTCGAACTAGGTAGTCGTTAACCTACAGTTTGAGCCACGACGAGAGTGCTAGTAGGTTGTGGCAGGGCTGCTCCCACACCTCTCTCTGAAAGTCTCTGGCTATCATTCATGACCCCTCTACTTCACATGTGAGTCGGGTCGACAAGCTATCGTTAGCTTGCATCCATCAACAAATCATGTCAGCAACAATAATCAATTATCATAACATCTAATCATATGTACATGTGTCACATCAATAACATTCAAACCCAACAGTCCACTCCCTCACTTGATTTGGATTCCAAGGGGTTTCATCAATGCCTCAACATCCTCAATGTCCAAAGTGTTACACACTCAGGAGAACCCAGTCAATAGCAACTATCTATGAATACAACAAATTAACATATCATCAATCCATAATGTCTCATAATCATAATTGAATGACCAATAATATAGTAATCCGGATCACTTGCAACCAAGTGTCCTCAAAGAATAAGTTTGCTTAATGCACACAAGAGTGGGATGTTACACACACCCCCTCTTGTTTTAAACTTCGTTCCAAAGTTTCACAGTATATAAGTGTCAAAATAAAGTGTATCATAGTATCATAAGTCTATCCATCAACAAAAATGGAAATTGTTGGCGCATATCATATGTGTCCTCTGAGGTCACTGAGTGCAGACTATAGTTGTCCCACTGAACCTTGACTTGGTCTACTATTTGACGCCGTAGTTGTCAAATGCAATGGTATAGGATGCGGATTGGCTCATCTGTGAGCACACCCTCATCCTATACCTGCAAGGTACTCAAGTCAAAACATGTGTAGGATCACTAAGATAATGTTTTAAACTGAGACGTGAAAGACATCATGCATACGCCTCAAGGATTAGAAAAGACTATTCAGTAGGTCACAACCCTTTTCTTTCCACAATCTCACAAGATCCCATAAACCTAGGAGATATTTTAGCACCGTTTCCAAACTTGATCGAACTCTTATGCAATTTCACTCACAAGAAGACTTGATCGCCAACTTCGTAACTACGGTCGACAGAGCGTGCATCGGCATAACTCTTCTGTCGATCCTACGCTTCCTTGATCCATTGTCTTATATTTTTCATTTAATATTCCATTTCTTAGATCACTTCTGGCCCCACCAGGACCCTATCCTCAAGCCGATCACAACTCAAAGGCATCTGACATAGTCGCCCGTAAAGAAACTTGAAAGGCGCCATCTTAATGGTTCTTTGATAACTGTTGTTATATGCAAATTCTACTAGTGGCAAGAATTCTTCCAAACGCTTATGTTGGTCCATAACGTATACGAAAAATGTCCTCTAGGATTTGGTTTGTTTGTTCGGTCTGCTCGTCTATCTCTGGGTGATATGCAGTACTAAATTTAAGTTGGGTTCCCAAGATCTCTTGGAAACTAGTCCAAAATCGTCTAGTAAACACCGATCCTCGACCGGATGTAATCCTTTTATGCATGCCATGTAGCCTCACAATATCAGTGATGAAAACTCTAGCTATATCAAGTTCTTGATATGTCATACGTACATGAATAAAATGAGCACTCTTCTTCAGAGTTTGGACTACCAGAAAAATAGAGTCGTGTCTCCTTGATGTCAGTGGCAATCCAACAATGAAATCCAACAAAATAACCTCCCATTTCGATTTCGGAATAGCGTGTGGCTGTAGTAATCCTTTTGGATGTTTATGTTTAGCCTTCACCTGCTGACATTCTAGACATCTAGCCACATAGTTGACTATGTCTTCCTTCATTCATTTCCAGAAGAATAAGGGTTTAAGGTCTGCCCTCATCTTCGTGACTCCTAGATGAGCCATGTACACTGCTATGTGAGCCTTGTTTAGGATCAAACTCCTCAACCTGTCATTCGATGGTACGTAAATTCGATTTTTAAATCTCAATAATCCATCGTCGTCAAACGTAAATCCTTCAAATCTTGGTACCATCATTATGTTTTGTCCGATAAAATCCTTGACCTCTTTGTACCATTTATTGTCGCGCTATAAAGTTAGAATCTTTTCATGTAGATTAGTTTGAAGAGGCATCACCGAAAATATGTGCGGTCTCCGACTCAACACATCAACTACTCTGTTCACTGTTCCCTTTATGTAAGTAATCTCAAAATTGTACTAGCTAAGCAATTCTGAACAACATCGTTGTCACGCGTTCAAGTCGCTTTGCCTAAATATGTGTTGTAGTCCACAGTGGTCTATTTTTAGTTCGAATTTCCATCCAATAAGGTAGTGTCTCCAAACTCTCAAGGCATAAACAATGGCTAACAACTCCAAATCATGCGTCACATAGTTCTCCTCATGCCTTCTCAACTTTCTCGACATGTAAGCGATCACTCGACCATATTGCATCAAGACTCTGCCTAAGCCTTCCTTGGATTCATCAGTGCATGCCAAGAATTCCACATCCATGTCAGGGACTTTCAGTATCAGTTTTGTTGTCAACAGTTCCTTAAGCCTCCGAAATGCCTCCGCGCATTTCTCAGTCCAAACAAACTTCTTATTCTTCTTCTGCAATTCTATAATCGGATTTTCTATCTTTGAGAATACCTTGATGAACCATGGATAGTATACTGCTATGCCCATGAAGCTACGCACTTCTAGGAGATTCATCGACGCATGCCATTCCATAATAGCCTCGACCTTTGTTGGATCCATGACGATACCTTCACTGGATATGACATGCCCTAAGTAGTGAATCTTCGATTGATAAAACAAGCATTTGGACAGTTTCCCATACAATTTTTTCTCTCATAGACATTGTAGTTCCAAGCCCAAATGCTCATCATGCTCCTCCACCATCTGAGAGTAAATCAAAATATCGTCAATGAATACTTAGACAAACTTGTCCAAGTACTCGCGGAACACCCCGTTCATCAAACTCATAAATACCCCTGGGGAGTTCGTCAGTCCAAAAGGTAAAATAGTAAACTCGTAATGTCCAAACCTCGTCTTAAAGGAAGTACTATGGACATCATCCTCCTTGATTCGTAACTGGTGATACCATGATTGCAAGTCAATATTTGAAAATGCCATCGTGCCTTTCAATTGATCAAACAGATCATCAATCCTTGGAAATGGGTATTGATTCTTGATCGTTTCCTTGTTCAATTGATGATAGTCAATGCATAGTCCTCACGACCCATCCTTCTTTCGTATGAAAATAAAAGGAACACCCCATGGTGACACACTTGGATGTATAAGTCCCAGGTCCAACAACTCCTGTAACTTTGAGGTCGACATTCGATACGACGTTCTTACTATCCGTTAGTCCTTGGTTTTAGGTCTATGGTAAATTCCAATTCCCTCTCTGGCAGAATCCCAGGTAACTCCTTAGGGAAGACGTCCACAAACTCTCTCACCACCAGAAGGTGTTCTATACCTTCTGCTACTCCCTTCTCGTTTAACGCAAGGATCACATAAATCTTACATCCCTTGCGCATTCTCTTCCGTAGCTGCAAGGAAGAGATGAACCTCGGGGAAACTTCCTAGTTCTGACCTACAATCACACGTCTTTGTCCCTCATCAATGACCAAGCTCAACTTTTTTGTCTTACATTTGAGTATCGCCTCATGCGATTCCAACCAGTCCATACCGATCACGATATCATAAGATCCGAAGATCATGACGTATAGGTTGGCCCTGGTGACAAACTCTCCCAGGTTAAGGCTACAGCCCGTAACCTTCTCTCCAACCTTGTTTTTGGATCCCAAAGCCATCTCTACAAATCTAAACTCATCCCGTTCGACTGCCTTTACCTTAATTATTTTTATCACTGCACCAGAAATGAAACTCTCACTATCACCAGGATCTATCAAAATACTAAGGGTCTAGTCAGTGAAGGTACCTGACATCTCGAGCATAGTCGACTGGTGCTTTTCTTGGAGGTTATTCACCACTGCAAGAATCTGATGGGCCTTTCCCAAAACTCCCACGGTAGTGGTTCCCACTGATTCATATGCTCTGGTCCTTTCCTCTGGGTAGTCACACTGGTAATATGTCTCCCCACTATCCAACACACTTTCTTCAGTCCAGTATTCCTAGTACCCAAAGTAGAAGTTGAATTATAACATTAAGGCCCAAAAAGAACTCATTGACCTTAATTTTATTGGTAATTTGTTGTGGAGCATAACAAAGCAACTCCAAAAATGGGCCTCGTACTCGAGCATCGTGCGGCTACCCTGTCGCAAGGCATTGAACTCATTGAGATGATGCTCAATGAATTCCTCAGAAAGATACCTCTTCTGGAACTGTTCCTCGAATAGTTCCCATGACATGTCTTTGACGACCATGTTCAAATGCGATAGGAGCGTATTCCACCATAGAATGGTGCTCCCCTTTAGTTATGGACCGTGATGCAGACCTTCATGATGGAAGTATATTCGTGAAGTGAAAAGCACATCGCCATATTCTCCCACCATGCCTCGATGGCTGCGCCATCTGGGGCACCAAAGAACTCGGGAAATTTGACCTTCTCGAGTTCGTAGTGAATACTAATGGTACTGGATGGGCATGCTATGGACCCTCAGGTGTACAGGATCTCTAGCCTCATCTCAGTACAAATGGTGAATCAAGGCCTCCGACAATCTCTGGAAGGACCTTGTTAGACCATCATCATCCCTTACAACAACTGAATCCAACCCAAGGATTTGTTCTTCCCCTTGGGGATTAGAATTTAAGGGTGCGAGCACCTCTGGAGGCATCACACCTCTTTCCACGACACCACATGGTGAACCTCTCTGGCGTCCTCTAATCAGGGTCACCGCATGGATACGTTAAGGTTTTAATTAGCGCTAGGTTAATACTCAAGGTTTTATTGGAGTGTAAATCCTGGCGATCCATAGTCGCAGGCTTGAACCCGCTCTGATACCTTATGTAACGACCCCAATCGTTATGACTACAAGAAACACATTTTTTTTTTTGTTTTAAGTAGGAAGGAAATAAAAGACAACAAGTAATCAACACAACTTGACGACGAACACAACATACGCAATCATGAAACAGACAACCAACGACCCAACACATTAGCACATCAGGCTATTGGACGAACCTGTGACACAAAGGACAATACAAATGACTACCCACCTGACATAAGCAAGACAATGCCTACAATCCTAAGGAAAACATCCACAATCCTGACACAACAACGTCGATGACCAGTAACTAGAACCCTCTATGGAGTGCAAAACCAAACTCATTAAGGAGTTACAAAACCAAGAACCAACATCAACATCAACTACAACGAACAAACGCCCACATTGGGAAGCACAAACTCTAACCAAGTTATCATTTTCCTCTATCCATTAAGGTGTGCAATGATCCCCTCATTAGGAATCATGCCATCTCCAGGCGTTAGGCATGAGAACAACCATGGCACAACATAACATAATTGGACCCTTAACCGAAGCTGAAACCAATGCGCTAGGAGACCGAATTAATAATATAACTACACGATGACTAACCCTAGCACCCAACCGACAAGTCAAAAAGACGACTATGACATTCATACAACACAATACTTTCCTTGCACAACAAATCAATCTGTACATAATAAATAATTATTATTAAACAATTAGTTCGTTGCAACTATTTCCAATCCTAAAATCAGATAAGTATATATTGCTTTCCTTTGAAAATGAAATCATTATCTAGTAAAACTCAAACTATATGAATTTGTTGTCTTATATCGCTATTTAAAACTAAAACTAGATCGTTATCTTATGAAATTTCTATCTTAAGAGTTCGTTAAATGAAACTGAAACTATATTGCTACCTTATAAGAATTTCACTATCTTTTAAAACAAAAACTATACATCAAATATAATTTTTTTAATGCAACTAAAATAACAGATTATTCATATTACAATATATCGAATACATTTGAAATTTTTGTGACTTATGAATTCAATATATCGCTGTGTTGGGGTAACTACTGTGAATATTTTGGAAAAGATGTGAATTTCAATCAACTATATCGTTGTGATATATTACAACAATTACAACATCGTTGGCTAAATAATATCAAATCATTGTCTAGAATTACCCAAAAATTGTTGTCTAAAAATACAGTGGTCTAGATCATGGGGATGCACTGCCACAGGATGTATAAAATCGCTTACCCACATATTAAGAATGTTGTCAGTGTATTAAAACACAGCCAATGTACAAGTAGAATGCAAAGTAAATTATATGATGATGCTGGCAGGTAATATATAGGTGAATCACAGAGCTAAAAATATGATATAGCGGCCATTTAATTCATTGAAACGCTGTCAATAAATAACTATCATAAAAACACTATCAATATATAAAAAAACTATCTCTATGCCAACAATATCATTGTCTATTTAATGGAAATGTAGAGTTAAATTTATGGGTTGTTTAAGCACAGAAATAAATGAACACATAGATAAGAGGAACACAGATATCCATGATATTAAAGACACTACCTAGGATTCACTGTCAACAACACAAAAAACACAAGTGACCATGATATTAATTCGCTAGAAAATCACAATGAATTTCGTTGGTATATCACCATGGAATTCACTGGTATACTACAGGTATATCACAATGAAATTGCTTGGTAAAAACCCAGGTATCTCACCATAAAATGTGAGGGTAAAAACACTTGTATAACACCATTCCAATGCAAGTAAAAACGCCATCCAAAAATACAACAATTCACAGACAAATCCAAAAAAACACAGACTTATTATTTAAAAGGAAACACAGACATATCCAAAATAAAAATGCAGACGTATCATTTAATAAGAAGATGCTGACATAAATAAACTTGCGGGCACAGTATAGATTAGTCTGTCAAAAATCTATTTACAACAACCAATACCACAAAGTATCACTCAGTAACAATTCATGATCATTCATATGTAAGAACACAATCTAAAGATAAAATCGCGGGCCCAACAATCTGTGAGAAGTCCAAGTGTCAATTTTGAAGAGATAAATCATCAAGCATCGAGAGTCAATGTCATGCAAGACACAAAGTTTTCAACACAAGCACCAAGTTAAGGAAGGAGCCCATGGGACCTCGATTTCCAGTCTGAAATTGCTGGGTATAAACAAGGTCGTTGTTTGAAAATGATGGGTAAATATAGTTAAATTTGTTGTGGTTCAGGCAGTCAAAAGGAAAATTTGCAGTCAAAAAGAGATGGATAAACAAACTAGCATACAATACATATCCATCATATCACTATACAATATGTCTAAAATCATTGTGAATAGATTTTCTATCCATTAACATTATTTCCACGCATTAATAAATCACAGTCCATTAAATCATTGTTCCTTAAATCGCTGGGTAATATAAAATATGAAGTAGAAATTCGCTCTCTATAAAGTGTACTGTCTATAAATATAAATATTGTTTTCAACAATCACCTATTCACTGATTACAATTCACATATAATTCGTTGTGGTTTATCAAAAAACAAGCACATTAAATTCACAGATACATCTTAAATAAACACAAACTTTAACATATTAAAACGTTGAGATTTATCAATCAAGGCGTTAGGATTCATCAATCAAAACATAGAGTTTTATCATCCAAAACCAATCGTTCGGCCATGAATCAATCAAAAACACATGGATACTCATT
The DNA here is from genome assembly GCA_010110895.2 of Picea sitchensis. Classification (NCBI taxonomy): domain Eukaryota; kingdom Viridiplantae; phylum Streptophyta; class Pinopsida; order Pinales; family Pinaceae; genus Picea; species Picea sitchensis. The sequence continues at coordinate 191,983 of SNQJ01S0015976.1, read as the reverse complement.
CACAAGAAGGCGCAAGGATTATAGATCAATCAGAAAATAAAAATGCAAAGATAAGCGAGGGATAGACGATTGGGAAAAAATTATCCTTCACTCATCATCCATGCACAGGAAAACAGGGAATTTGAATCTATAGGTCTTTAAACACCGAAGTGGCAATCGTCGATTCGGTTCCTGGCCGACTTCTCAGGCACAGACTGATGACTAGAGGGATAACAGACATAAGATAAAACACAAATTTATTCATAATAATCAATAAAAAAAACAGAGAAAAGTCATAGCAATCAAGGTTGGGTTCGCCAAGAGAATCAATTCAAATGCAACAAGCGTAAGGCTGGGATGACTTTAAGTTCATTTATTATAAAATGTTGAGTAAAACATAATCTTTACACAAAATAAGTATAGTATCGAAAGCACAGAAACAATATTAATCTTCCATTCAAAAATAAACACATGCGTACTGTAGCCAAATGCGACAGCTCCGAGTCATTTTCCGTGTGCACTCCATCCATCTCCTGCTTGCCGACCGATGTGACCTCACCGATACCTCCCAACCAATGCTAGGGGTACTCTTCTTCCCCCTGAGCACCCCCAAGTCGCAAGGTCGAGCTACCACTCGTTACTTGAGCTAGGTATCCCAACTCCCAC
>SNQJ01S0015976.1:155804-172397 GCA_010110895.2 Picea sitchensis | reverse complement strand
GTAAACCCAAAAGAAGGGACCAGATGCCATTACGACCATAGGTAACATTACAAGCATTCGATAAATGAGCAATAGACTTTGTGGGACCAATCAACCCACCAAGAAAAAGAACAGGAGCAAGGTACATTATTACTGTGATAGAATATTTGACATGATGGACAGAAGCAACACCAGTGAAGGATTGTAGTGCATACACAATAGCACACTTTCTATTTTAACAAGTAATCACTCGATTTGGGTGCCCAAGATTTTTGATGAGCGAACAAGGCACACACTTCATCAACTTCACTATCAACACTATGACTAAAGAATTTGAAGTCCATCATCAGAAGATCACACCATATCACCCACAGACAAATGGCACACTAAAGGCATTTAACAAAATAATTGAGAATGAACTGACAAAGATATGTATTGTCAATAAGGATGATTGGGACCTCAAAATACCAGCAGTATTGTGGGCCTACAGGACATTGTGAAAACGGTTGACAGGGAAAACGCCATTTAAACTAGTATATGGCCAAGAAGCAGTGGTGCGATTAGAATTTCTAGTACCAAGCTTGTGCGTAGCAGAAATTACACACATGACGAAACAAGGCACAATATAGGAGAGACTAAATAAGTTGATGACCATGGAGGAATATTGGATCCTGGCAGGCTTCCACCAACAAGTTCATAAAGCAAGGGAAAAATCTTGGCATGACAGACACATCAAGAAGAAAACTTTCAAGGAAGGAGATTTATTGTTGATGTATGAAAACAATTCCTTTTAGCACCCAGGAAATCTCATAATGCACTGGTTAGGAACATACGAAGTAAAAACTGTTACAAATGGAGGATATTTACAATTGAAAGACTTAGCAGGCTCATAACTTAGAGGGATGATCAACGGGAACTGACTGAAGTTGTACAGGGACAGTCGACCACCCACAACTTGAAATTCACCACGCAGTAAAAAAAAACAGGATATTAAATAGTACCAATAGAGGCACAGTGCGCCGAAATAAGAAGGATCATGCACACTTAGGAATACAAATTCGGTGAGAACAATACCAATGGCCAGGTCACGATGGAAAGAAGAGGGAAAAGCAAATATGACAAAAGAAATATGAAGCGATGAAGTCATGTGGAATTGAATGTCGAAAAGGAATGATGGGACACCGCATTAATTGTTCCAACTAGAGACAGTGAGGGAGAGTAATGGAAAGTACAAGGGAATCAGAGGTTCATTTAATCCATCATAAAGGTAGTGTCTTCGACAAGTTGCATATGATTCCCATACAAAACATGGACGCGGGAGAAAACAGTTTATTGCGAGACTGGAAAATACATAGAGTGAGAAATCATACGAAGCATAGAGTGCAACTCACAAAGGTTATAGAGACCATTGAACCCAATAAATTCTTGACATTCACCACCATGGCACCACTAAAGAAAGAAGAAACAAGATAGGCTGTCAGAAACTCTAGAGTTAATGTAACGCTCCCCCGGCCGTCATCCCTCTGGCCAGACAAACACTACTATGCGAAATAACAATCTCATACTTAATTCTATATATAATACATTCATTTAAGCAAATGAAACACATTTAAACTCAGAGTAACCATAAACATTACTACTATTATAAATAATCAATGGCTTTAAAATTAATTCATATGCATAGCAGAATACATGATAAATATAAATACATAGACATGCAGAAAAGTAATTAAAACATCATCTGGTACTTATCTTGAAACGATGGTAATTACACCAACCAAGGGCAGGCCTTCCACAAACCTCCCAGCCTTAGACCACACTTCTCATCAACCTCAGCAGTGGGTCACCCCCGAGCTGGGACTAAGCTCCACCCCCAAGGCAAGGAATCCTAGGCTAGGTTGAGGTTACAAGGTAAACACACAGTCATAAGGAAGGAATTCTCTTATAGGAACCACGCATACTCACTGCTCACAAACTCTCCTTCCCCACATGCCTGCTCCACCCTAGGAGTATACACCTTCTTTGTCACCTAGATAGTCCTTTGGTTGATAACCTCCCTTGCCTTGGGTTTCAGCAACAGACCAGACTATAAGTCTCTAATATCTATGACAGCTACAGGGTTCCTTCCAGGAGTTCTCTCCTTCCTCTGCGCACTCTCTCACCTAGAGAGAGTCGCTCACAGGCCTAGCAACTTGTTCTTCTAACTTCAACCACCTCTCTTACCTGGAGAGAGTGTTGTACAAACTGGCCAACAAACCACACAGGATAAAACACTACACGTCCACCACAATCAATGGGAATCCAGACACGAACACCCCAGGGCATCTACAGATAGGTGCAATAGCATAACCATGCTTAGTAAGGATGGGACACTTCCATTTTCTCAATCTGGCAACACGGGATAGACTCACACTCTGGATTCTTAGGGATGCATGACGATTTGTCCGCACAGGGGTCGATTCAGACTCCATGGTTTAGAACAGAGAAGGGGTGTACCAACTTTCCAGAACAAACACAGACTTTTTCCCAAAATCAACACAGGCTTCTGGTTCAGGGGATGTACAGTTCAAAAGATGCACGAGGTCTCTTTCATAGGTCAAACCAGTTCACGCTCAGACGATCGGGTAGAATGGAGGAGAACCCCCCAACATGGCTCATCTCAGTCGTTTTATTTGCATGGGCTTGTGTTGAAACTTGTCACCCATGAAGCTACATGCTTCCATCAACGTGCATTCCTCCCACCATTTGGAAGTCACATGTCCTTCCAAAATAACTTAGGATAAAAACATATTATTCACATGTATTTTTGGAATAATATTAAAATATTATTCCCAAGACTTAAGCCCTTAGGCTCCACACTTAGCCCCTCTTTCCACCTTCCGACCCCCTAATCCCTTGCCCACTCTGTGGAAGCTTAGTCCCCCATCACTCATCCATCATGTCGGCCTACATGCAGCCATGTTTATATTTTTATTAATGTTCTGCATAGATACATGTACAACATTAGGCTCTTGGCCTTCAACACTCAAGCTCTCCGACCTAACAATCACATAAGCATCCCAGCTTATATAAAATTGGCTCTCCAGCCTATAAAACATTTTTACAACTCATTTCATAAACAAGATTTACAACTGGGCTCGGCCTTGGGGACATTACAGTTAGAACCAGGGCACAAGTACAATCGAAGGAAGGTGAACAACAGCCACCAAAGATCGTCAACATCGACAAAATCCCTTCACCAAATACAACATCGATGAATCCCATACTCGTGGTTGAATAAAACCAACAGCCAGCACCTGAGGGAATGAATGTGGATATGTCGATAGAAGAACAAGAGAAACAGAGCAAGGGCATAGGAACCCTGAAGGAGGAGAAACCAGAGAACCCTGAAGCATCCCCAAGAGTCAATGGGATGACGATAAATCAGGAAGCAGTTGTCGATCAAGACGAATCTCAAACAACTGTATCAGACCATCCACTGGAAGGAACAATGGAAAATGTCATGGGCTAGCCATAATGGTTTTCCCAAGTATGACCAATGGAGGTTGGAACCTCGAGCCAACCACTGCCAAAGAAATACAAGCAATAGGTACCCTAGGTCACCATGCAAGCAACCCGTCATAGCCCTCATTTTTCCATGTATACCAGATGGGGTACGGGTGAAATCAGACTTACTAGGTCATGTCGAGAAGCTGAAATACTCGGACAATGATGTAACAGACACAGAAAAGTTCCCAAAATTCACAAAGAAGGTATACTTACAGAATGTGGGAGTGAATGATGTTGGGGAACCAATTGACCAACCACTCCAGTGGGAAATCGAATTGGAGAAAACATAGATTTTAGGTCTGCTAGATTTACCATACTTTGGTAGAGAAAAGTGCGAAAAAAATTACGTCAAACAATTTATGGAAGTCACACATGGCATGGATATATGGTTGGACAAGCTCATATCGATAGACGTGGAGATCAACGTGCACATTATAGGGATGCTATCCCAGGGCATTGATTCCGCACAATTTATCGACGATAATACAAAGGAGAAAGCACTCACAAAAGAGATGAAAAATAAATATAGCACTGACAGGGGGATGTGAGGACTCATCATCAAAAGAATAAATGATTTCACGATACAAATGGCCACAAAAATCTTGTCCTGTAAGCTGCTAAGAAAATGTTGCAAGGAGGAAGTTGTGACATGGGTTGTCGTCATTGCAACATAATGTGTCGAGGGAACCAAAGTTAGTGGGCACCCTGTATTTTGAGATTTTTCCTAGATGAATACAAGGATGCGCATGATCTAGGAACAAAATTTCACTATTCGTGGTCACTCATGTTAATAGCCATTATGGGATGGAAGGAGCCAAACTATGCATATTTCATCACCAGACCCAAGACGAATCACGGAGCAAGATATTTATCACTTGGCACCATGTCAGACGCCAAGAATAGGAGGATCAACACAGTTGTATTCGAAGGATACCTTCGTGACCTATAGGAATCCATCTCCAACATTTGGAGAATAACACAACAAGTTGTCACACAATATCGATACATCACTAACTTCAAGGCTACTCGACATGCAATGTGGATATAGGCATGGAAGGAGCCCAATAAGTAGTGGCTACAATTGCGCTATTGCATCACGGAGGGCGACATCAACATGGTTATCTGGGATTTGGTGGACGACTGGAATATTTTAGTCCTCACCCAAGACATACCTACAAAGACAACGGAGGAGGAAATAGGGAAGGAATAACCACAGCCTCAAGAAGTCCCATTGCCCAAGAAATGAAGGGCGGGCCAGACAAAAACAAAGAAGGTGAACAAAGGGAGAGCTAAGATGGGGACCCAGAAGGGGAAGAAGAATAATACATAGTTGACCCAAGAACAACAAAAACAAGATGAGGCAGTATAGGGGACTATACCAAGTCCCAGTCCACAAGAACCAGGCATGACTAAGAGGCCAACTACTAAGATGGGAGGCGCACGTAATAATATGAAGGCATAGAGAACACCTACAGATTACACGATCATGGAGGACGATGCAGAGATGAAAGCCCAAATGGTTCAGGATCGTACAACTGAAGATTTTTAAAATGTTATGTGCCACAGGGATATAATTCAAGAGGAGCTGGAAAACTTGCGAAAACTCCTCAAGCAGATTGGGGAAGCGCAAATAGCAGGAAACAACATAGGAACATGGCCATCAACATCACAAACATGAGAAGGACCAGAATAAGGTGAGTGAGATACAGTCCACACAATACCGCAGTCGAGCGTGACATTCCACATTACATCCAAAATGTTGCACATGGACGATATCGTGGGGCAGACATCCCTAAAAGACTTATCTCAAATAATTTGTGTAGATATTTAGATAGTATATCTAAATATCTACACAAATTATAGGTTAGCATTACCCAAGAGGTACAGTCTCATGCATGCACAGACTTAACTGAATTACAAAAGGCAATGGGGAAGTGGGATGCGCTAGAATTAATATATGAGAAGGCTAAGCTCAAAACCCAAGAGGAGAGGGAGCGCGTGAAGGATTGGAATGGAAAGTGGCAGGAACTTATGAGAAGATTCCAAATACCGTGCAGAGGAATGAACCCACAACAACATAAAAGATTGATCAAATTGTGCAGGAAATCAATTAATATCAGAAGGAGATCGAGAATCTTCGCGAGCATCTCACACCCACCACTCCATCAACAGTAAGGGAGAAAAGGAAGCATGAGGAAATAGAGCAGTTGGAGGAGATAGTTAAAAAGGTTAGCACAATAGTCGACTTGTTCGATAAATAAACACAGCTTTGGACAAAGCTAGAGGAGGATCAACAAGTCCAATGGTGGGACAAGGAAGAAGAAACGATAAACTCATCTATCCAATACCTCAAGTAGGGGTAGAATACAATGCCTATCATGGAGTGCTTCAAAGGGGCACATGATATGAATAAACTACAAGCAGAACTCACCACTGCACAAACACTGAAAAAGGAGCATCAGGATCAGATGGAACGACTTCAAGAGCGAGTAGCAGAAGTCATTGCAGGGGCAGAGGAAGCCAAGAAAAATATAGCATAGACCCAAGCAAAGTGCACAGGATTGATCAGTGACGAAATTGCAGTCCAGATAGTAGACACACTCAAGGAGAAGACTGTGTAGGCGCAAACACAAGAAATAGAGCTCAAGGAGAAGTTCCAGGCGATCACAAGGGAGATCGACGAAGCACACAAAGGTTAGGTGGCTCGAGACGATCCACATGTCATTTTTGGGGCTTGTTGGAAGAAGACCAAAGCGAAAATCAAGTCGATTTTGGGAAAGAAGGCATGCACAAGGAAAGCTACAGCTGGAAGGAGGAACAACACGCGTGAGTGCATGGAAGACCTAAGGACGTTAGTTTTAGGGTTTTGGTAATGTATTGTATTGGTTGAAGAGCCTGAAGTGTATAAATATAGTTATCTAGGTCTCATAAGAGGATGATTATCATGGGCATGAGTTGATGGAGATATAGAGGGGAGAATACAAAGAAACGAGTACTATGTAATATTTTGTTGTATGACCTAATTTTGTAAGTTGTTGGGATAGAGAGGATTGAGGAGGGTAGATATTGAGGGTTAGATCGTAGGCAGAGGATCCTGGTGCAATATAGTATGCCTCATATAGATCTTACCCAACTGAGAAGAGTTCTAGGCACGTGGTGTTGTAGTTTCATAACGACAATAATAAAAGAGCTAAGAGCCAGATCTTTGTGGACGTAGCCCATGGGGGGTGAACCACGGTAACACTTGTTTTATGTGATTGAATGTGCGTGTTTATTTATTGTCTTCATGATTTTAAATGAATGAGTTTATATATTTCTTTCTTAATCGTAGATAATATTTCAGTATGTTAATAAGTTACAATATTACTCTCAGCGTGCAGTTCTTGGATATCCTACTCAATCCTAGGTTGTAAACACATGAGTATTGCAGCCACCCATTAAGACTATCTCGGGTGAGATGGCATAGTGCACCCTATGCGTTGTGTTGCCTTCTTGGCACCTAAAGGATATATAAATAAGAATAACCAACAACAACCCCCTCTTGGCGCCTATATCTCGGCCACCCACGACCTCTCCAGTCATTCTTCCTTTGTTTCATTCTCAAGTTGTCTCTCTGCTCTCCACAAGAGGTCTCTCTCTGCTCGTTGGTTCAGGAAGTGGATCTCCTCCCTTGCAGTGCCTAGAAATAATATTTCATATCTTATGCCTCCTCGTAGGTGATCCACCCCCACCCTAGGGAAAAGTTTCCACGAAGGGTGAGCCTCCACAGTTCCTCCCCCACCGCTCATGGCCAACCAAGATGGTTATGACCACTCAGTTCTAGACTCATTGCAGCATCTTCTAGATGATTGGGAAGAAGAGGTCTCAGGCTCCCTCCCAGCATCTCATCACACCTCCAGGCACTTTCCCAGCTATTGGGTGGTAAAACACCTCCTTTCCCACACCCTCCTCAGCCTCATGGGCATATTTGTTCAGAGCCCCCCCATCTCGCCTTGCTCACCCCACTCCCCCACCACTCGTCCTTATTCATCTGCTCCTCCCTCCCCTGGAACATGTCCTCCTCCTTCCCTGACCCACCCTAGCACCTTGGTGCCTCAGAAGAATCTCAACAACTCGGCAGTGACAACTTCTCTAGCTCAACACAATTCGTTGATGGCTCACTTCATCAAAAGTGCAGGTCTCCCGGTCAAGGAGAAAAACTTGGACAACTCTAGCTCCACTGGAGACATCGACAATAATTTTAGTGGCTTCGAATTTGTGGAATAAATTCCTCCGGATGGCCCTCCCATTGTGACTGTCAAGAACTCTTGATGCTCAAGCCCCTGTTTCATTTTTTTAGGCTTTTTATTTATAATTTGCAAGATTTTTCTGGTTTTATGTCAGCAAGCAAGCAAACAATTATCTCTAAGTTTTTGTAAGCCTAGTTTCCCTTGAAGGGCAGGAAAAATACTCAAGTCTCTTCCCTTCTTGGTTTCCCATTAAGGGAAAGAACAATTTTTTTCCATTCCAAGGGAGAATCATTCTTTGTTTTTTACTGTATTTCTACTATATTTTTAATAAATTAGTACCAAAAATGACAAAAAAAAAAAAAAAAACATGGTTCCTCTCCAACAATTTGTTTTCCTTTCCCAAGACAAAACATGAATGAGGAAAGACGAGTGGGTGAAAGAATGATTGGAGAGAGAACAATGTGAAAAATGAACAATGAGTGAATGAGTTAATGAGTGAAGAAGAACCAACCCCTAAAACAGACCAAAGATGGGTTTATGTATTTTTTGGAAATAAGGAACCCCATGGCCTTCCCCCCAATAATCTCATGTAGTTTTTATTCTCCATTAAAACAAAAAAAATGGGTAAATAAAATATAAAATAAATACTTATCCCCTCAAGCCCCCTCTCTTGTGGAATCATAGCCCCCTATAACTCTTGTCCTTGTTCATCTAGCAGTTAGTGATGTATGTATTATTAATACTGATCAAACATTACATTTCCTAGGCACACTAGCCTCTTTTGATTGTTTGGGCACTCTGGCCTTTCATTAACAAAATACATTATTTAATACGTGGCTCAAAATCGGGGTATTACAATATTTTTAGGTGAATTTATGCTACCACCGTCAAATGTGTTATGTCGCACATACCAATATTTACATGCCATAATGAAAGATATTGGAATGGAGTACCATTCTATTCATGCATGTCCTAATCATAATATTCTATATTATGGAGAACATGCGTCGAAAGAAGAATGCTCGAAATGTTAAATTAGTAGATATCAAACCGATCAAGTAACAAAAAAGGTGCCTCACATTGGTCTTCGTTATATTCCCATAATTCCACATTTGCGACAATTGTTCAGGTGAAAAATCATAAAATGGTTTATGGATTACCATGCAAAGAAAGAAATTAAATATGGTGTTCTTCGAATGCTTGCGGATGGATCTGCATTTAAGAATATAGAGGAAATAGGGCTACATTTTAAAGATGAACCTCTTAATATTAGGCTTTCATTGGAAGTTGACTATGTCAATCCATTTGGAGAGCTCAGATATACTTACTTGGTGTGGCCTATTTTTTTTTATCAACAATAACAGTGCTCCATGGATGTCAATAAAGAGGGAGCACATAATGTTGGAAATGATTGTTCTAGGTATTTGTTTAGAATAATTTTTTTTAACACTGTAACATATCATTTGTCTTGCTTGTTTCATAATTATGTCTTATATTTTTTTGTTTACTTATATATGTTTAGTTATGTCTTATAATTATGTTTGATATTTTTTATTAGGTAAGTACCAAGTCAAATATATGAATGTATATATTGAGCCTCTTATCAACGAGTTACTAGAGTTATGGAAGGGCATCACTGTGTATGATATCTATAGACTAGTAGGTGCACAAAGGGAATTTAAATTCCATGCAATGCTTGTATGGACAATTCACGATGCCCCGGGGCTAACACATTTTTGTGGTATTTTATAACGTTACAATTCACTTTAATATATAGTGTTTAATTTTATGAAGTTCATATCATGCATTTTTTATATAATCCCTTCATTAAACATGCTTTGAATAATGAATATAAAATTTAATCCATCTCTTGTAGGTCTTCAAACAAAGGGTAAATTTTCATGTCCATTTTGTGGTCCTCATATGAAATCTCATCGTTCAATAAGTTTAGTAAAGGAGGTGTCTGATGAATATAGGCACTTCCTCTCTAAGAACCATAGGTATCAAAGTATCGAGAAACATCCTTTCAATGGGAAAGAAGAGATTGGGTTAAAACCAAGGAGAATGATACCTCATCTATGGAAGTTGCAATATAATAGAAATCGTCAAGTTATATTGGATCAAATCATCTATTATATCATACATGAAATGTTTGGAATATTTTATATTTTTATTGCATTTTGTTCATTGTACTAATTGACAAGTATTGTTGCAATATCTTTAATTTATATGCTTCACCTTGAAATTCGTCATTAAGGAATTAATAATTGGGCACTTCCACAAGGAATAAAAAGTTATCATGTACAATTCAGTAGGCTCCTCTATTATGAGCACCTAGAAATTGTTCAGTTTTTTATACAATGCACATCGGGAAGAATGTAACATAAATGTTATGGAAACTATTAGATGGAAGGACCGACAAAGAAAGAATTGTGAAGATTTGTAATTATATTAAGGAGGCCAATCATGCAATGCAAAGTGTGATTCATTTAAAAACCTGATGACTTAGAAGAACTCGGAAACTTAACTATTAAAGAAACAAAAGGTAGTAGAGTTATTCAAGATACTATACCTAGTCACACCTGTAGCTTCTATAACCATCCACTAAAGTTGCAAAAATTTAATATAGGGAGTACAGATCAACCTAAGTTAGCTTCCATGGGAGATTACTAGGATGAGAAGACTATGACTGTAGTCCACAACTTGTCGCGAGAGTATGAATACTTGTTCCCAAAAATGTTCTCATAACTGAAAGGTATAAAAGGAGCCATGGGAGAAATGAAGATCGATTTAAAACCCGACTCAAAACCTGTGAAGCATAGACCATGCTGCCTTAATCCTAAAATAAAAGAGAAGGTCAAGAAGGAAKTAGACAAAATTCTTGTGGAAGGGATTATTTTTTTGATCAAAGAAGTGGAGTTGGTTAGCTCCATAGTTATACAGAGAAATAAGGATACAAAATACATTCGGGTCTGTGTGGACTACAAAAGTATGAATTCTGCATGTGGGCAYGATCTGTTTCTGACATCTTTCAGTGACGAAGTGTTAGATTAGGTTTTGGGAAAACAATATTATTCGTTTGCAGAGGAAGACATGAAGAAGACCACATTCATATATGAATGGGGGTCATTCACATACAATGTAATTCCCTTTGTATTAAAGAGTGCCCTGCAATCTTCTCCCAGATTATGATAGAAATATTTCGAGAGCTCATCCACAAGTTTGTAAAGGTCTACATGGAAAATTGGATAGTATACAACCTGCTAAAGGAACATGTAGGGCTACTCCGGTTAATGTTTGATAAATGTCAGGAATTGCAGATATCTTTGAACCTAAGGAAGTGCATCTTCTGCGTACCACATGGCAATATTCTAGGCCATATTGTATGCCGGGAAGGATTCATGGTAGACCCAGCTAAATTTGTGGTCATTCTAAACATGTTTCCACCTACAAGTGATAAATAGTTGCGCTCAACACTTGGACATACATGATTTTAACGCAGGTTCATCAGAAGATATGCAACTATCACTGCACCTCTAGAAAAATTGCTAAATAAATATGAAATATTCTGGTGGACACTAGAATGTGACAAAACATTCGACATCCTCAAATAAAAACTAAGTACTGTACCTATATTGATATTCCCCAATTTGGAAATTGAATTCCATGTAGATGTGGATGCATTAGGCATCGCCGTGGGAGCCATCTTAGCGCAACCAGGGGAAGGAAATATGGACCACCCTATCTATTTTTCTAGGAGAAAGATTTTGCAAGCCAAACACAACTACACAACCACTGAAAGGGAAGGTCTAGCTATGATTTATACATTACAAAAGTTTATACACTATTTGTTAGGCTCTCATTTCAAGTTTTTTACTGACCACTCTACATTGAAGTACCTAGTCAATAAACCAATCCTTGAAGGAAGGATTTGTAGGTGGCTACTTTATTTCAGGAGTTTTCATTCAAATTAATTGTCAAACCTAGAAGATGCAATGTAGTTTCAGATCATCTTTCTAGGTTGGAATCATGGGAAAGTGGTGGAGAAGGGGATGATCAGCTCCTAGATGCAGACCTATTTCAAGTTTAGGCCAGTCTGGAGTATCTTGAATACATTGTTTTCTTCCTCAGTACAGGGACCTACCCATAAACTTACTCTACAACCCAAAAATGACATATGGTGGTTTGAGCAGTAGATTACCAACTGATTGCGGGACAAATTTACAAGTTGGGACTGGAAAACATCCTCAAGATATTTGTTTTGAGCCATGAAATGAAAGATATCTTATGGGAATGCCACAATGGAGTTAAGGGAGGACATGTTGGAGGAAACGATACCGCACAAAAGGTACTTCAAGCTGGATTATGGTAGGATATGTTATTTAAAGATGCTAAATCTTATGCTAGATCTTATGACACCTGCTGTTATCACTCCAAGAGTCACTCCCATACTGAAAATGAGAGTAATCTTGGTAACATAGAAATGCAAATGGATTAAAATATTTTGAATAGGTGGATCAACAAGAGAAGAGCAAAAAGGAGGGCATTAGACTGTTGCAAATACATTCCATTGAGCATGGAGTCACAACATCCTACAGATCAAAGGTAATCAAGTTTCTTACTAGACAAAAGGATTATGAAAATATGGATAGAAGAATAGAAGGTAAACAAAGAGAAGAATAACCACATAACAGAGATCCTTTCTGTAATATAGATTGAAGAGTGCTTGAACAATAATCTGTGATTAACAAGAAATTACCACAAGTCCTTTGCAGCTCATGAATTCATTAACCAAAGGTAGATTTTGATATTAATATTTAAATATTATTCAAGAAATATGACAATATAGAATGATAACAAAGAACACAAAGTCTTATAAGAAAATCTCATGAATCTTTAATGGAAAAAATGCTAATTACAACAGGCCCTCAGGCTTACAATTGAGCAAATAAATTGTTCCTCTAGCTCTCTCCTCTCTTGGATCATGAATCCAAACCATCTCCTCAAGATATATCCTTCCTTAAATAAAAAATAGCATACAAATAACCTTAGGAGTTCTAATCCCATATCCTCCATTGGATTTTAAGCCTTGGATGTAGGTGGCAACAATCAAAGAGAAACAAATCCAACAAACTGCTATTTTTCAGGAATTTGTTGGAAGTCATTAATAAATTCTTTCCACCACCTTTGACGGAGATAAATCTTAGGTGAAGGTGTACCATGACAACTAAATGATCCTTTATAATCCATTCAAATCCTTCTTGATAGGTGGCAACCTCCCAACAAGGTGAATATCAAAACCGTGACCGCTACAGGAAATTAGGCAGCGCTGCTATAAAATAGTTGGTAGTGCCAATTCTATGTCTAATATCTCCCAAACCATACAACATTTTGAGAACATGAGAGAGGGTTTTGTTATTTGGAATGTTATGAACAAAAACCTCCTCTAGTTTTCAAAAATACCCTCTCAATTGTTCATGATCCAAGTTTCAAGTTACTGACTCAAAACTGGTAAAATAACTCTACACAATTCATTTTCTTCCAGAATTTAGGTAGTGAATTTAGGTAGCGCCCGCCTGTGTGTCTACGTGCAATTTGGTAGCGCAAATACATGGGTGATTTTGATTCTTGTGACCTTGTGAGAGTGTTTTCAATTATTTTTCTTGACACTTGGCACCTTAACCAATCTTGTTCTAACATAGGCTCCATGGGGGATAAAGTCCTCCCCGTGAGGCTCTAAGAACTCTTGTAGTTTCGATGCCTTATCCTTTGGGCTTGTGGAGTCATGCTCTATTGCATCATGATAAATACAACATACTGACAACTTATATTACTCTAATTTCAAACATAAAGCAAACACACTTTCTCTTGATGGAGCTTATCTATGTACAAAACCTAAGCTAACTGACTTTTGCAATGGGCTAGGTGAAGGCAAACTTCCACCAAATCCATTCAAGCAACTTGCTGACATGAGTCTTTATAATGAAAATGATTGACATACAAGAGGAATATGACAATGGTTTGAAAACATTTCCCATATCTCCTCTGACTACTGCTAACACAATAAAGTTTACAGGTTCCAAAACATTTGAGAAATACAACTCCATATACACCCCTACAGGGTCATGAAAATGGTGACAAAACACATGGGAATGGTAGCATATTTCTTTTTCCCCATCAAGTTTCTTACTGTAAAATGTGGGTACAATTGGAATAAGGATTGACTTAGGTGGATGTTGATCAATTGATGATTTTTTATTTACTTTTGGTTGTGTATAAACGATCTCTTCATGTGCCTCAACTAAGGGTTTCTCCTGGTCAAATATCCGGGTTATGTATTCTGTGACAAGGCCAACCTCTGCATCATACTCATTTTCTTCATAGTGATCAAATATAGGATAATCTTTCTGCTCATCATCACTATAATATTCATGAAAAACAAGTTGCCCTTCATACCTATGATTAGCCTCTAAAACAGTAATTTCATCAAGAATATAATTGTTAAAAATATCCATTTCAGGAACAACAATAATTGTTTCTTTTAGTTGTTCATACACATGATTATCATGTGAAACAGAGTTATGAATGTTGTCCTCTACGAATACAGGAGTATTCTTTATGATTTCATTTGTACAGTGAATACAATCATTTTCATCTTTATATTCGGCAGAGTAATCTAACAGATCTTGAGCACATTCTACATATCCCTCACAACAGTTATCACAAATACTTTCAGAGGGATAAAACCTTTTGTAGTTTTCATTGAATACTCTATGGAAATCCTTCAATGATGAAATGTTGGAAGGGGGTAACAAGAAATACCATTTACGTGCATCCCCATCCAATGAATACATGGACATTTTCATCAAAATATCTTCATGATGGATGTCAAGTTGTTGCATCAAAGCATGAAATTCATGAACATGCTCAACAGGGTTTTCATCCTTACCTTCATAAAATCTGGGCAGTAGATCTTTCCATTCATCAATAAGAGGCACAAGATGTGGATAATCATCTATGGATGAGAAATTGCATGGGGCAAACCTCCTGGCCAGGATAGCCTTCATAGCCATTTAATTGGTCTCATTCCAGTGGAGTCACCAACAGATTCTGAACAATGGAGTCACCATGGTGAATGTGCAGTCTTGAAGGTGTCCAACTTTAGTAACCATCTAAAGTTGGAGCTATGCAATGTTTTTCTTCCGAGGGATCTTTTCAATCTTCTTAAATCCATCCCCGACAATGGCACCATTTATCTTATCACTCCAAGAGTCACTCCCAGACTGCAAATGAGAGTAAGCTTGGTAACATAGAAATGTAAATGGATTAAAATAGTTTGAATAGGTGGATCAGTAAGAGAAGATTAAAAAGGAGGGCATCAGACTGCTGCAAATACATTCCATTGGGCATGGAGTCACAACATCCTATAGATAAAAGGAAATCAAGTCGCCTACCAGACAAAAGGATTATGAAAATATGGATAGAAGAATAGAAAGTAAACAAAGAGAAGAATAACCACATAAAAAACATCATTTCTGTAATATATATTGAAGAGTGCTTGAACAATAATCTGTGATTAACAAGCAATTACCACAAATCCTTTGCAGCTCATGAATTCATTAGCCAAAGGAAGATTTTGATCTTCAAAATATGTAAATATTATTCAAGCAAGATGACAAGATAGAATGATAACAAAGAACACAAATTCTGATAAGCAACTCTCATGAATCTCTAATGGAAGAAATGCTAATTAAAACAGGCCCTCGGGCTTACAGTTGAGCAAATAAATTGTTCCTCTAGCTCTCTCCTCTCTTGGATCATGAATCTAGCCCTTCTCCTCAAGAGATGTTCTTCCTTGAATATAAAATAGAATACAAATAACCTTAGGAGGTCAAATCCCATCTCCTCCATTGGATTCTAAGCCTTGGAAATAGGTGGCAACTATTAAGAACCTGAATAGATCTGAAAATATAATCACCAAAAATATTGAATACACAATAGATCCACAGAGAAAGATAGAAGAAACCACATTTTATTATTACCAAACCCTTGAGGTAGGGAAACACCATACAATGGATCCTATTATGGAAGGGATCCTCTCTTGTTCACTTTCCTCTTCGAGGGGGCGTCCTCCTATTGAGATACCGCTCCAAATACAATACTTCTCTTCATCTCCCATTACATTGCTTGAACCTCTTTATATAGTGCTACCATCACCTAAGAACATTATAGAGGAGAAATCTTCTAGCAGTAGAACCTTATAATAAGTCTTCTTACATTTATTATATCTAACTACCCATTTATTATATCTAACTACCATAGTGGGCCTTATTTAATAATATAGTGGACCTAGTCCACCTTACATTGAATGGCCTCCACTATTATCACTATGGGCCCTCTGGGGCCCCACTACTACCTCTGTAGCTACCTAACATTCCACCCCCCTTATGAAAGCATTGTCCTCAACACTTGATGTACAACCATATACCAGGGTCCCATGGATAATTTTGGACCATAATGTTGAAGAAGACTAGCGAACCAAGGTCCCATGTAGAAAGGAAAGCCACCATGTTGAAGTAGTCCAACCAACATTGTAATCCCAGGTCCCATGTCCAAGTGCTCATGTGAAATCCCCGTGGAATATTTTGGAACCCAATAACCAACTCAAAATGATGCTCCAAAGACAGACACCTGTCATATGGCTCCAAATAAGAAGATCCATCCACATAGTGGGAAAGGGTCATAGCAGAATATGGAAGGAATAAAAACACTATAGAATATGCAGGATGGACACTGGTAATAATCATTGGCTCTCGATTTGTCACATTGATGCTCT
>SNQJ01S0015976.1:113863-150646 GCA_010110895.2 Picea sitchensis | reverse complement strand
GCTACCATCACCTAAGAACATTCTAAAGGAGGAATCTTCTAGAAGTAGAACCTTCTAAGAAGTCCTCTTACATTTATTATATCTAACTACCCATTTATTATATCTAACTACCATAGTGGGCCTTATTTAATAATATAGTGGACATAGTCCACCTTACATTTAATGGCCTCTACCATTATCACTATGGGACCTCTGGGCCCCCACTACTACCTCTATAGCTACCTAACAACAACAATCAAAGAGACAAAAATCCAACAAACTGCTAATTTTGAGGAATTTGTTGGAAGTCATTAATAAATTGTTTCCACCTCATGCATGAGGCATTAGATGGAGATAAATATTAGGTGTATGTGTCCCTTCATATCTAAATGATCCTTGAGAATCCATTTGAATCCTCCTTGACATGTGGCAACCTCCCAACAAGGCGAATATAAAAACCGTGACCGCTACAGGAAATTAAGCAGCATCGTTGTAAAACAGTTGGTAGCGCCACTTCTATGTCCAATATATATCAAACCATACCACATTTTGAAGAAATGAGAGAGGTTTTTGTTATTTGGAATGGTATGAACAAAAACCTCCTCCATTTTTCAAAAATACCTTCTCAATTGTTCATAATCCAAGTTTCAAGTTAGTGACTCAAAACTGGTAAAATAACTCGGCACAATTCATTTTCTGCCAGAATTTAGGTAGCGAATTTAGGTAGCGCCTGTCTGTGTGTCTGTATACAATTCAGTAGCACAAATACATGGGTGATTTTTATTCTTGGGACCTTGTGAGAGTGTTGTCAATGATTTTTCTTGACACTTAGCACCTTAACCAACCTTGTGCTAACATATGCCAAAGAGTAGGGAAGCCATCACATAGAGATGAATTACCCCTTCAGCTAGTTAGAGCACTTCAGGAATTTAAGAAGTGGGATGTTGAATTTATTGGACCAATCAAGCCACTAAATAAGAATTCAAAGGTCAGATACATCATTACTGCAACAGATTACCTCACGAGATGGGTCGAAGGAGAGGCAGTTCAAGATTATTTGATAGATACAGCTACTAAATTCATTTTTGAAAATGTCATTACTTAGTTTGGATGTCGTAGAAGCTTGACCAGTGATAAAGGTAGTCACTTTATCAGCAGCACAATCAAAAATTTCACGGCATAATTTCTTATACAACACCATAAGAGAAGTCCCTATCATCCACAAGCTAACAGTACAGTGGAAGCATTCAATAAAAGTTTGGAAAGAGGACTGACAAAAGTATGTTGTGAAAATAGGGAAGACTTGGATGACAGAGTTCCAGTAGTCTTGTGGGCTTACAAAACTACCACAAAGAAGCTACACAGGTATACCCCCTTTCAGTTGATTTATGTGAAGGAAGTTGATGTACCTGCATAGTTTATCACCCCTAGTCTCTATATAACACAAGCTACATAGATGAAAAATGACGAATTGGTTGTGCAAAGGATTGCAGACTTGCAAGAACTTCAGGAAGTGATGTTTTTAGCAGATTTTCATCAGTCAGTTGAGAAATCTAGACAACAATATTGGGATGATAGTCACATTAAATCCAAAATATTTTCATAAGGTGATAAGGTACTAATCTACGACATCCAGTATCAGAATCATCCAGTCAATTTGTGCATGCATTGGTTGGGTCTATTAATAGTTGCAGAAATATGACACTCTTGTGCAGTCAAGCTACCATAACTACATGAAATCCTTCGACCAGGTTGGGTGAATTGCATCCACCTAAAGCCCTACATTTCTCATGTTTGAACCAAAGGACTGTTTCTCCAATCCAAGGGAGCTTGTACAATATTTATATTTTGGTTTTCTATAATTTCTTTAATACATGTAATAACATTGAAGTGTGCGTAGTGGCACCACGACATATGTTTTTCAGTCTAAGTGTTTCTTCTATGCATAAATTCTTAATCAGACACATAGGGTCGGATGAGTCCCCATTCCATTAAATTAGGTCATTAAACATGACAGAGACCCCCATTGTGGTCGGGGGGCATGAATCCAAACTATATCACAGCCCAAGTACCATTTTCATCATGTCCAGTCATACCCTTTATGGTAACTACAGTAACCTGTCATAAAGTTTCATCAAGCCATAAACTAGCGATACTCGTGGATGAAATCAATATCCCCACTGGGCTTCTCAAACATTAAAATGGTAAGCCCCTATATTGTTCTTTTGGATAGAGAGATTTAGTATAAATAGGAATAGAGGGTATGAGAAATCATGTCTTGTATATTATTGTAATAGAGCTCTTCTCTACTGGAGGTTTCCCCCTCGAAGAGGGAAGTGAACATTCCTATCATTAATCAAGGTTCTCTTTATGGTGTTATTATGGTATTATTTAGGTATTGTTCTGGTTAAATCATTGTTGCTCTGCCATTTCTATGCTAAAATATTTTTGTTCTGCATACTATTTAATATATGTAATACTATAAGTGGTATCAGAGCACCTTCCTCGGCATAAAATTGTGGGTTAAATTTTATCAGGGTAGAGACGTATTCCAACATCTTAAATCTATATATATCTATCGTTACGTGCATAAACCCTTGGTTGGAGAATCATACACGCAGAAAATACAAGTGGTACTTAAGCGCACATCTATTGGCCACCCTTGTAATCCTTGTTGGTACCCCTTCATGTGGTAGTACAGATCGACCTATATCTCCTGAAGCCCTCCACATATAAACCTATCGGTTGCTTGACTGCTATAGTTCCACCGAGAAAAACACTCTGGAAGATACTCTCTAGTACTTGGGTAGTCAGGTAGTATGGCTAAGGGAACAGTATAGCCTCCTTAGTTACTGCCTTAAGATATTGGGTAGAGTACTATTGTTGGACCCTACACATATATCATAGAGATATGTCATATGGAAAACCCTTGTCTGTAGAAAACCTAAATATCCTACCCCTAGGGATGGAAACAAAAATAGAACAGACAATATATATTGTCACGCAACTATTCCTTCTGCATTCTGGTTGTGAAATTAATACGCATATCTTCATGTTAATAATTTGGTTATTTCATCACTGTAATATTATTCGGGCCAAATTATAACTAAAAAAACATTATAGTGGTCCCATTGGCACACTTATTTGGGACCTATCCCACTGGGTTCATCTCTTTTCCCCGATTCCAGTGATACCTATCATTGTTAACAAAAAAGAAATTGTGGACCCGACGCTTCTTTGACACCCTTATTTGGACCTTATCCCATTGGATCCCCCTTTTCTCCTTGATCCCAGTGGTTCCTATCATTTGAAACCCTTCTTATTAGTGGTCCCACCCACCCCTCCAAACCCATTTTGTTTCCCCTATACCATTTTCCTGCCCATTTTTCCAAATGGCTACCACACAAGCCCAAGAACTCAATACCCTGATTGCTGACACCCACTAGAACCAGGAAGACATCAAGAATATCAATTCCAACATTATCTCAATAAATTTGTCTACTCATATCCTCTAGCAATAATGTTCCCACATAAAATACCTCAAAGACCTCAAATCCACTTTTGAACACTTCATGGGTCATTCCCAGAACCCTTTGTCTTATGAACAACCATCTTATCAGGATGACCATGACTCCTCCCATTACCAAGGTTCTCCTACTACCCACTTTTCTCGAGACCTCCGCCCTCCCAGAATTGAGGTGAAAAAATTTGATGGATTGGATCCCACAGGCTAGGTCACCCAAATGGAACTTTATTTCTCTTTTCATGCCATTACTAATGATTTATCCAATCTTAGTTATGGTGTCCTACATCTAGATCCAGAAAAATGGAAATGGTGGAAATGGTGAAAAAAGGCACGCCAAGGGTATTTTGCTTGGACACAGTTTATGGACGAACTTTATGACCGATTTGACTATGACACCCACCACTTAGGTCGTTTTACCAAGTTAAAGAAGTCTGGGACAGTGCAAGACTTTATTTCCACATTTGAGCACTTGGATTTCATAAAGAGGGCATGTTAGATGGTTACTTTAGGGAATGATTTATCAATGACCTCAAAGATGAAATTTGTGCCCATGTTCTCATGGGACGCCCTCATACTTGGTTGGAAGATACTCAACGAGCAAAGGAAGCACAAAATATTGTATCCTCCCAGACCCAAAAAACCTCCTTTCCTCCTCACCCCAAACCCACCAATTATTCCCTTCCAACAATTCCCCTCAAGATCCAGAAATTAACCAAAGTTGAAATAGATGAACATCAACTCAACGGTCTTTGTTATAATTGTGATGAAAAAAAAATTCCCAAGCACAAGTGTAAGGAACAAAATATTTTTATGGCTTTGATTGAGGATATTTCTGAAGAAGATATTGGTGTTTCACCTGTGGAGGAACTACCACCACCATCTGATCTGACCCCACCCTCTGATCCACTAGATGTTGACTCGGTGATTTCACTTAATGCCCTCACTGGCTTCTCTTCTCCCTAGACTCTAAAATTAATTGGTTACATCAAAAATAGGAAAGTCATCATCCTTGTGGAGAGTGGTAGAACCCATAATTTTATTCATCTTTGTATTTCCCAAGAAGTCAATTGTTACATCTGTGCCATCAATAATTTTCAAGTCATGATTGTTAATGGAGGTTCCATGAAATGTGGGGGACGATGTGAAAATGTGTGATTCCAAATTGGTTAGTATCACCTGAAATCCCATATGTTTTCTATACACATGGGTGGTTGTGACATTGTTCTTGGTGACAAATGGTTACACACTCTAGGTCCTATTCTCATGGATTTTAAGGACTTAACCATGCAATTCCAACAGGAGGGAAAAAAGTATAAGTTCCAAGGCATCACGACAGGCTCCCCTGATATCATCAGTTCCCATCGCATGGAAAATCTACTCAAAAAAGGTTATTCGGTCATTATAGCACAACTCCAATCCATTCATGGTGTTGAGACACCTTCTATGCATCCCAATCTCCAATCTATCATTTCCCGCCACCAAGTTATTTTTACCACTCCCAAATAAATTCCCCCTTCCTATGGAGTCCATTATCATTCCATCCCTCTCATCCTAGGTAGTCTTCCTCCCAATGTTCAGCCTTATCGTCATCCCTTTTCCCAGAGGAATCAAATTGAGAAAATTGTTCATGAATTAATAGAAGAAGGTGTTATCCTTCCTATTACTATCCCCTATTCTTCCCCTGTGGCCATGGTACTCAATAAATAACGTACTTGGTGCACGTGTCCTGATTTATGCTCCCTCGACAAACTCACAATAAAAGACAAATTCCCCATTCCTTTCATTGATGACCTCTTGGATGAATTTAGTGGTGCTCAGTACTTCACCAAATTGGATCTACATTTTGTCTACCATCAGATCCGTATGAAAGAGGAAGACATTCCCAAAACTTAATTTCACACTCATGAGGGTCATTATGAATTCCTGGTAATGCCCTTTGGATTGTGTAATTCTCCTTCAACTTTCCAAAGTCTTATGAATCATGTCTTTCATCATTTTCTCCATCATTTTGTCTTAGTTTTATTTGATGATATTCTCATCTATATTAAAACTTGGTCATCCCATCTCTCCCATATGAATCAAGTTCTCCATCTACTCTCTAAGCACCAAATTTTCCTCAAACAATCTAAATGTGCCTTTGGTTCCTCAGAAGTGGAATACCTAGGACATATTGTCAGCAAGGATGGTGTCCGAGTGGATCCTAAGAAAATTGAATCTATGCAGGATTTTTCTCACTCTTTAACTCTTAAGAGCTTGCATGGTTTTTTGGGTTTAATAGGATATTATAGAAAGTTTGTTTGGAATAATGGAAAAGTTACAGTTTCTCTCACTTCTCTCCATAAAAAGAATTCTTTCACTTGGACTTCAGCTGCGGATCATGCCTTCCAAGCCTTGAAATATTTTATGTGCTCGACCCCTGTCCTAAAACTTCCATACTTTACAAAGACATTCGTATTGGCATGTGATGCTTTCAGGAAAGGAATTGGATTCATCCTCATGCAAGATGGCAGGCCTTTGGCCTTCACTAGAAAACAACTTTACGAGTGACATTTGGTCCAATCCATTTATTAAAAGGAAGTGTTAGCTATTTTGCATGATTTGGGTATCTGGCATCCTTATTTATTGGGTCAGTGATTCCAAATCAAAACAAATCATTGGAGTCTCAAGTATTTCCTAGAATAATGAATTGCATCCCCAGTGTAGAAAAAATGGGTGACCAACATATTTGTTTATGATTATGAGATCATTTACAAGAAGGGAAAGGAAAATGTAGTGGTTGATGCTCTTTACCGAAAATATGAAGAAGACGGGTCCCTTTTCTCCCTCTTCTTCATTGTACCAGATTGGCTCCAAGTTGTTCATCAGGAATGGCTACAAGACCCCAAACTTTCTCGCATGCTCCACCTATTGCAACACAATTCTTTATTTTCTCCAGGGTACTCTTGACACAATTAATATCTTTGCTACAAAGGCCATTTGTATTTATGCAAGAAATCACAAATGAAATCCATAGTGCTTTCTGAACTTCATGCCTCACCCACAGCCAAGAATTTAGGGTTTACCTAAACCTATGAATGAGTCAAACGTTCTTTTTTCTAGGATGGTATGAAAAAGGACATCCACACCTTTGTGGCTAAATGTGAGGTCTTTCAACGCAACAAGGGAGAAACTGTCAAATCTCTTGGCACACTCTAACCTCTTTCGATTTCCCCTACTATTTGGTGATATATTTCTATGGATTTCATTGTGGTATTACCTAAATCGGGCAATAATTCAATCATCATGGTGGTCGTGGATCGTCTCTCTAAATATGCTCATTTTTGTGCTCTTTGAAACCCATTCATAGCCGCCATAATGGATCAAATATTCATGGATAATATTTTCAAGCTTCATGTCATGCCTAATTCTATTGTCTCTAACAGAGACCCCACTTTCACCAGCAATTTTTGGCAAGAAGTTTTAAATCTACAGGGAACCCAATTGCATCTTATCATTTCTTATCACTCCCAGACGGATGGCCAGAATGAAGTTGTCAACAAGTGTTTGGAAATATATTTGAGGTGTTTTTCATCTGAGAGGAAAAATTGGTGGGCTCAATGGTTACCCCTAGCTGAATGATGGTACAACACATCTTACCATACAACTACTTGCATGACTTATTTTGAAGCAGTCTATGGCCAAAATCCCCCATCGGTTCTCTCATATATGTCAGGGGTCTTGAAGGTTTAGGAGGTTGAAAAAAATATTATTGTCTAAGAAGATATTCTTCGTGCCTTCAAAGACAATTTGGTCATCGCTCAGAATCACATGAAGAAACAAGCCGATCAAGGTCATTCTGAACGCCATTTTTTTGAAGGGGACCAAGTGTTTCTTCAACTACAACCTTATAAGAATACTTCACTCAAAGATGAACATTGTCAAAAACTTGTGCCCAAATTTTATGGTTCTTATATAGTGCTCAAGCATGTGGGATCAGTGGCCTATTAGTTATCTCTACCTAGTAAGTCAAAGCTCCATCCTGTTTTTCATGTTTCCTACATAAAGAAGGTGATTGGAACTAAGTGTCAAACTCAAACTAGTCTCCCTAAGTTGGATGAAGAAGGTTCCATATGGTTGCAGCCATAAGCATTCTTAGCCCAGTGTGAGCATCATCTCCATCAACGCACCATCAAGAATTGTTAGTCCAATGGAAAGATAGAATACCAAAAGATGCCACTTGGGAATCAACCACCATTCTACAACAATTTCCTCATATTAAGCCTTGAGGACAAGGTTGTTCTTCAAGGGGGAGGGAATGCTAGGGACCTAACCTCCCTAACTCCTCACGTAGGTAGAATAATATGATTCCATGTAATAAAGGCCAATATTAACAAGGCCTAGAAATAAAGAAGAATAAATCAAATGTAAGAAGACCTAATAGAAACTTCTGCTTCTGGAAGGATCTTCCCTAGATTGTTCTTTTGGATAGATAGATTTCGTATAAATTGGAATAGAGGGTATGCGAAATATTGTCTTGGAGATTATTGTAATAGAGATATTCTTTGTTGGAGGTTTCCCCATCGAAGATGCAAGTGAAAATTTCTATCATTAATCAAGGTGCTATTTCTAGTGTTATTATGGAATTATTCTAGTATTGTTTCTAGTTATATCATTGTTGCTATGCCATTTCTATGCTAAAATATTTACATTCTACATACTATTTTATATCTAGAATACTACAACAATCCAGATGGCCAAAATATAAGAGCCCTTCCATGGTTATTAATAGAGAAGCAAAGAAAGGATGTAAAAGAGGTTATTGAAAAAAAATAAAAAATCCCACTGAATTTTCTTAAAACATAAAGAATATCCTAACAAAGAAAGGTGAATTAGGTGGCGTAAAAACTCATGATTGGCATACCTTTATTAAGGTAATTATTTTGGCGTATATATTTCTATATTGATGAAACATATTGTTTGTTTTTTTTTCTACTAATTTGGGAATAAATAATGATTCAATTTTTTATGTTATAGTATGTTCTAACTCTATCTCTCCCAGACCACTTTGACAACAATGCAAAACAAGTTATATATGATCTTGGAAAATACATGAGGTAAGTGGCGATTATATGGAAAGTGTAATTTGTTCAATTCATTGTACAACTTGTGTTTGAGTACATGCGTTTTTCTTGTAATGTAGTGTTTTCCCTTGACCAATTTTTGTATATCCTTAGTCATGTTTGACCTCTTTTGGGACTTCCACAGGCTGGTCAAAGGTGGAGCGCAAGTTGGCACAAAGATTGTGGGATCTCGACCCCTTTTTCAGGCGGTTTTTGGGATTAGGGTTTATGTAACGAGTATGGGATGTCGACCCATGGATTTTACCCATGTTTAGGCCCATTTTGTAATGTATAAATATATATATATATATATATATATATATAGGTGATGTAGGAAGAGACCAATGTGCTAAGTGTGAATAGTTGTGGATGCTTTGTGCATGCTATGTGTTAAGAACTTGTAGAGCTAAGTGCAAGTGATTGTAAGAAGCTTGTGTATAGATAGTAAGAAGGCTTTGTTCTTAAAACTAGCTCTGGGAAGGAGGATTTGGCGAGGTGCGCATAGATCTCATGTCCTATGCGGAGTGGGTTCCTATGGCTCTGTGCTTGTAGAAGATTGAGAGAAGATAATAAGGAAGAAAAGAGTTGGTGGACATAGCCCCACACTGGGGTGAACCACGTATATCCTGTGTTATGGTTGCTTTGTGCATTATGGTTGTATGTCAGTTGTTATCACTTTGTAAATTCCCATAGGTTGTCGTGAGGTAAGAAGAAATTTATCAGAGGTAACCTTAACCAACCACTTCGAAATTGGGAGCTAGCCCTACTAGCTTCAGAGAGGGATCTCTATGTGAGTTTTAAATTTGTTTGGATTTTCAAGATTTTAGGCTAGTTAGA
Source organism: Picea sitchensis (assembly GCA_010110895.2). Classification (NCBI taxonomy): domain Eukaryota; kingdom Viridiplantae; phylum Streptophyta; class Pinopsida; order Pinales; family Pinaceae; genus Picea; species Picea sitchensis. Next base: position 141,205 of record SNQJ01S0015976.1, on the reverse strand, counting down.
AAGAATATAACCAAGTTTTTTGTATTGTTTTTTAAATGAAATGGATGAATATCACTTACGCTTCCATTGGGATATGGGGTCTGTTTTAAAAGGATAGAGGTTAAAGCCATCTTTTATAAGATTCATTTTACAGGGCGAGATAGTGCTAATGTTGGATTCTTTAGGAATAAAATGGTGTATTGCTGAAAAAGGTGAGATATCAGTTAAAACAAAAAAGAATTTAAGAATTTCTTTGTTATAACATCAGAAGAAAAGCATGTAAATCTATAAAAGATTAAGAACATAGTACACAATGGAAAATTCTGCAACTTTAACTTCTTTTAAAGATTAGATTTAGAAAGACAATATGATAACTGAGAAGGAATTTTTTTTTACGAAGACAGAGGAAACTTCACCAAAAATTAACATGCAAGAATCTTGTGAAACTTCTCTTTGTATTACTGGAATAACCTCTTGATAAAAATTATAGCGACTAGAGCTTGCTTGGGCGTAAAGATCAACAACAACAATACTTCTAAGTTGAAAATATTTATAATAAAAGTTACAAATAACCCCGTCATTAATGATCAGGACGTGATAGAGTCCGAGTCTAACTAACTAGATAACAAGATGCAGAAATGTAGTAACTGATGACAATGTGTCAAATCCCTCATGCTTATTTCGGGGAAGACCATTGGTGAGTCATTTAGATGACTCTGACTATGTTGGACGCTGAGTTAGACAAGGCTTTACCTTTACTCAATCAATTCGCATAGCTCATCCCATATTTGTGTGTTTGGGATGGTGACTTACAATAGCTGGCGGTAGAATTCATCCATTTCGATGTATTTAGAAAAAGACGGCTTGATGAGGAATATGTACTTGATTTCATGTTGTATGTTGAGGTCATGCTGTAGAGTCTCCAAGAACGCTTTTCCCGTGATGTTTCCCTGTATCCCTGAAAACTTGGAACTGTCTTTGGCCATGGTGGCGATCTTTTGCTTGTAATCGGACAAAGTCATTAATTTATCATTTAGGACATGTAGATCAGGAAGACCCTTTTTCTGTAAGGCTTCAATCTTGTTAAAAAATATCTGAACTCCAATGTCCATGTTCTAATCCTTTTATCCAACTGCAACATTAATCCTTTTTTAGTCAGCACTCTTTTGACTTCAAGGATAGTTTATGTCCCGTCTTCAATTTTTAGGTCTTCAAGCTCTTCCTTGGTTTTTGAATTCAAAAACTTGATGATCTCATTGGTTATTGAGGTCATATCACCTAGCTACGTTCATATTCTATCAATGTCTTGCCTACTCTTTAACACTAGATCATGTTGCTCAAACATGATTTGCACCATGGGCCAAATTTCATTTATGGATTTCGAGATATCTGTCCATATATTTTCCTTAGCCTCTGCTAATATCTTACCTGCTACTGTTTGTTTATGAAGCTATTGTATTTCCTGCTTGAGTTTCTCTGATACTTCTCTCTCAATATTGTATCTTGTTTGGAAAGAGGACTTGAGTTCCTGTAGACTTTCAATCTCCATTTTCAACCTATTGATCTCTATTCCCTGCAGAGTCATTTCCTCCATGGACTTTGCTAGCTCCATAGTCTTTTCCAATGCTGTCAATGGAGTTGCCGATGGAATTTCTACTGTAGTGGTTGTTGGCATAGTTGTTATATTGACTTCTGCGATGGGAACTACACTCAATGGAATGAATTCCATCAGGGTCGATTGTTCCTTCTCTTTTAATAACTTTTCCAACTCTGCCTCCATTTCCCTGAGCTGTGTGTTCTGCTGCATGATAAGTTTCAACAATTATTCTTTCTCGTTTTCTGCTTCAGCTATTTCTTTGGCTTGTGAATATTCAGTTGGTGGCAATTTCATTTGTTTTCTTAGAGATGCAATGTCAACATTCTTTTTCTTTATCATCTCCTCTATTGTTTTTACATTTGAGGGATCGTACACGATCTTGAGCACCAACTCCTCTAAGGATTTTACTCTGTTGTCTTTTGCAAAAGAGGATATATTTTCCAACTTCAATTGGGTCTGAACATTACTTAAAGATACATGTAACTTAGGTGCAGTAGGGGAAGCATGTGCTAATGTGGAGAAGACCATTTCTCCAGTCCGTCTGTGCAAATCCATATGGTCAACTGGATGGACTTGTTTGGTGTCGAAAACAATAGTTGACCTCTTATAGTTAGTGATCTCTTTGGGTTGAGGCACCTGTGCTTATAGAAATGCCAGATGCATTCTTCCTTTCTCTGTGTCAAAGGATGACAATAGTCTATGTTGTGCTGTGGAGGTTTGCTTCCAGAACTAAGAGTAGGTGTTGTCGGTCAGCATCTGGTTCTTCTTTTTAATCATTTCATATTTTTCAAAAATACTTAGAGGTACAGATCCATGTGGAGTTTGGGTGGTCACAACTATCTCTGTCTACTTCTTTGAAGAAGAATTTGATACCACTTGTTGTCTTCTTTCAATCACTATGGTAGAGTAGGGCTCTTCCTCACCAGACATGTGAGTGGCATGAATGGTTTTGGGTTTCTTGCTGTATACCTGAAAATATTATATTGATACCTCAGTGATTGAAGGTGAATCATCCTTTATTGGCATTTTTTCCTTGGGTACCTATGGAGTGGTAGTCAGTTAAAAAGAGACTAAAGGAGATTCGTGTGGCTCTGTATCTACTAGAGTGTTTTCTTCCCACTCTGTATGGTTCACAAACTTTTCAATTTCTGGTTTGAGGGTGTGAGCATAAGGTGAAATTTTGTTCTTGGATCTCATCTCTACAATGATCCCACTGGGGTCATATCACCAAATAAAATTGGTGTTGAATTTAATTTCCTTCAATAATTTATCTGCCTCTTCCCCAACAACTCGACTATTGCAGATAAACGGTCCTATTTTCCTTTGATCGTCATCTGTTGTTTTTTATTTAGAGACACAAAATGGATGTCATCTAAGTTTATCATCTGATGAATATACTCCAATGAAAATATTCAAATAGGCACATACTTGGGCAACTTGTATGGAGCTAGTTCACACCCATACACTCTGATTTATGTGTTATTCTGGTATAGGAACCAGTCCCTAGGGTTTGCGAGATCTGAAAGGTGCAGAACTCTTTGGATCTCCTCAATTATCCTCGGCTTAGGTCTTCCACTAAGCATGCCTACAACTGGGTGATAAAACAACTCAATGAATTGTTTAAAAGTGAACTCAGTGGAGCTTCTCCTGAGCAGCGACGTCCATAAAGTGGTTGCTTGAGGTTTTCCTTCCTTGTCCATCTTCTGCATGTGAAAGGAAAATTTTTCTACTTGATAAAACATGAACATGTAGGAAAGTATTGAGGAATATCGGAGCATGCCTTCTATGGGGAAGTTTTCCAGCTGGTCATGCAGGTTCTCGGCCAAGAAACCACTGTAGTCGAAATGGGTGACCACTTTCTCTTCCTGTAGAGAAAATGGACAGGAAACCTAAGACAGGTTCATCCACTCATTCATCTGAGAAGTAACCGAGCAAGAAACACAGTGTGGAGATAATCTAGTTTCCCCTTTTGGAAAATATGGAAGAATGGTAGGGAGGATTATTTTTAGGGAATTGGGCATCTTATGGAAGGAACAGGTCGAAGATTTGTGCTCTTTAGGGAAAAGTCATGTTCTGATACAATTCTGTCAGAATTTCAATTGTGAGGGGAGAACGGGGTTTGTTCTGGGTACTTGCATCATTTGATCCATGGCGTTAGGTGAAATAAGGAAAAGGGTTTCTCCAGATGAAGATACCATGTCTCTCTGATCAGGGAGGTAGTGTGCTTGGCACTTGAGGGAGAATTCAAGAAAGTTATAGACTTGGGGAAAACGATATAGAGGGAGATTTGATTGCCAAAGCCCAATTTCATCTCTCTAATCGATGAGGGTGTCTCTGAACCACGACTGTAGCTACGCAAAGTCGAATTCAGACCTGGTTTCTGAGATTAGATAGTCTTTGTCTGCTAATGGGATTCGGTCGAGATCGACAGGAGGTGGGAGAAAAGGATTTTCCTCTACATTTGATTTTTTACTTTTGGGTGCCATTGATTTCCTCCTATCCCTGCACACTGAGAACATGTTAGTAGGAAAAAGATAAGGTTGGACAATATGTTGCAAAGGTGAAAGAGAATGCGTCTCTGATACACAGGGAGTATGAATGGAATGGGAACTAACCGAAACGGGGTTGAATTTGAGTGAACGGGTATCCGTTGGGAGAAAAAGGATAGGTCAAATGAACAACGGGTATGTGGCCAGTCATAAATGGCCAACGGGTCGTTTAGAGTGTGAGAGGGTAGGATGAAAGACGTCTGATGTTTGTCTCTGGTCAGTGCGTAGACTGGTGATTGAGGGGTGAATGGGAAAGATATGACCTATAACGGTTATATGGACGGGATGTGTTGATGGGGTCATGACATGGAACTTGTAGAAGGTGGTTGTGGGATGTGATACCTCAGGATGGTGGTGGTGAGTTGTAAAAATGGTAGGCGGTAAATGTTTGGAGAGGGGGAGTTAGGATGCAATGACGTGATTCTGTGTTGGGATGGGGCCCGCCTGTTCTTGGCTTCATTTTGGACCCCCTCCCCACCGTTAAAGGTTGAACAGTCGAGGGGGTCTGAGATCCCTTGCTGACCATTGATCTGGGTGAAGCTGGATCAGTCATTGATTTGGGCGCATTCTTTAAACATNAGTTCGAATGATCGGGGGGATCTGGAATCTTTTCAGAGCCGTCCATTTGCGCACTGGCGGGGGAATCGTAGATTTGAGCGCACCCTTTACTTACCTTTTCGGACCCACCCCCACCATTAAAGGTCAAACAATTTGGGGGGTCTGGAGTCTTTTCTTATCTGTAAATCTGGGTGCCAACAGTCCAATCGTAGATCTAAACCCGATCTTTAATATCCAGGGAACAATTCAATATATGATGCATAACTTAGGCTTAATGAATTTTTATGGGTTTTGCGCACTGCTTCTTTTTCTTTTTATCACCATGGGGTTAGAAAAACATTTCATCATAAAAAATCATGCATTTTCATCGATCATATTACATGTTTTATTGAAAGGAAGCTGACTAACCTATGTCCTAACCTACTCATTTGCACCTTTATCCTAGCTGAGACTATTGGAATAAGAAAATACTCTACCTAGGGGATATTTGACCAAGATTAGACTGTTTGGTCAAATTTATTCACTAACTAATTTGATTACTTGGCTAAGGTTAGACAGTTTAGCCAAGCTTATTCACTAATCCTAGATACTTAAATTTAAAAGACTTGGCCATGTTTAAACTGTATGGATCAAGTCAATGTCATTTCATGGGGCTTTTATCCATTTTCTTTTATGCCCTCTTTTTGTTTTTCTCATTTCTTTTCTTTTCTTTTCTTTTAGAATGCAACACTATCTGCAAGTCAAAAACACTAAAGGGACAAAATTACAATCAACAATTGGTCCTATAAATTATAGGGTTATAACAGTGGCTCTTCTATTATATGACTTGCTTTATTTCGGAAATTTTGATGACATTTTCAATGTCTTAGGGCCTTCTCTACGAGCTTCAAACACCTGAAAAAAAACACCTACACCTAAAATACTCGTAAAAGAAATGATATGTACAATGGAATGGAATGGTGATCTCTCTACTGAGGTGGAAAGTAATGCTTAAACATTCTGCCATTTATAGGTCCCCCTGGTAGGTCTGATCCATCACTATTAGCAAGTAGAAAAGCATTATTTCCTCTGAAGGCCCGAATTGTGTAAGGATCCTTCCACAAGCTATCGAGATTTCCATGTTTACCTTTATCTTCATTTATGGAGTCCCATCTCAAAACTAGATCACCCAATTCAAATCTATCCTCTTTGGTTCTCTTGTCATAAATAATTTTAATATTTTCCTAGATCACTTGATTTCTATTGTAAACTTCTTCTCTAGATTGCATTAGGTGGACCATTTGATTTATTCTTCGTTGGACATCATTTGGTTCTTCTTGTGTTTCCTGCAATAGTTTCATGACCAAAACTCCTAATGAAAGGGGAAAAATTGCCTCAGTGCCACACACCAACTGGTATGGAGACATACCAATCAATCTTCTGGTTCTTATTCTGTCAGCCCAGAGTGTGAAAACCAACTTATTATGCCATGATTTCTTGTTTTCCTATAGTGTCTTTCTGAGAATGTTCACCAAAATTTTGTTAGAAGACTCAGCTAGCCCATTTCCCTGCGGATAATAAGTCGTCGAGTGTCCCAAAGTAATATGATATTGATTACAAAAATCTATGAGCCTTTTGGATCTGAAAGTTGCTGCAATGTCAACTATAATTTTTCTGGGGCATCCAAAATGAGAAAAAATGTTAGTTTCTAAAAACTTGATTATGATAGAGTCAGTAGCTTGCTTGTATGGTACAGTCTTCATCCACTTGGTGAAGTAGTCAGTGGTCGTAAGGATCCATTTATGTTGGCCCAAAGAGGGAGGATGTATTTCACCAATGAAGTTTATCCCCCATTGTTGGAAAGGAGATTCAACAGAGATGGGTTTCATTGGGAGTGGCAAAAGCTTCCTTTTACCTTCAAAAATATGACACTTGTGGCAAGAAGTAACCTTCTGGTGAACATCAACAAACAGAGTAAGCCAATAAAATCCATCTCTCAGAATCTTGTTAGCTGTGGTCTTCCAGCTCAGGTGCCCAACACAGTCTTCTGCATGAAAATCTTGAAGAACTTTGTCATCTTCATCTTTTAACAAGCAATTAAGAAAGATACCACCAGGATCTTTCCAATAGAGATTGCCTTCCAAAATACAAAATTTCAATGCTTTCAATTTAATAAATCTAGATTTGGTCTTAGTCAAACCCGGAGGAGCCTGTAAATTGTGGAGTACAAAAATGAGGTCTACGTACCAAGGGGAATTTAAGAATGCCTCTTTTATGTTTGGAGTCGCATGCTCTTCTGGTCCATCTACTGCAGCCAAAACGTTAATATCTAAAGCATGAAAATTAGACTCAGTCATTAGTTTGGCCAAAGCTTGTTCTTTGATCAGTTTAGCAGGTTTTATTTCAATGTCATATTCCAGAATAATCGCAATCCATTTTCCTCTTCTGTCATTTGAAATATCCTAGATCAGGATATTTGTAACCACTGTGTTTGGGATGTATGCAATTGTGTGAGAGTGGATAATATAGACCCTAAAATATTTTATAGCCTTTACCAGAGCGAAGGCTTGTTTCTCTATAATGTTATAATTCAACGTTGCGTCCCTTAAAGATTTGCTGAAAAAAGATATGGGTTGATCATACCCTTCACTATTTTTCTGCAACAATATCGTTTCTATAGTGTGCTCAAATGCGAAGGAGAAAAGATAAAAGTCTTTGGTATAGTATGGGATAATCAAAACTGGGGCTTGGGTGAGAGCATGTTTCACTTTCTCAAATTAATGTTTGGACTCGGAATTCCATTTGATATTTGTGTCATTTTTCAACATATTGGTGATATTCCTGAGAAGTTCGGCCAAGTTTGGTATGAATCTTCTAAGGAAATTTATTTTTCCAATGAAATATTGTAGTTCTTTGATGTTCCTAGGGTGTTACACCTTCTGGATAGCTTCTATCCTACTGGGATCTATTTTAATTCCGTATTTTGAGATTATGTGTCCCAGTAGTTTGGCTTCCTCTAACCCAAAAAGGGTTTTCTTAGGATTCAATGAAATCCCAAATTTCCTGCACTTCTCAAACACACGTCTGAGGTGGAGAAAATGTTCTTCGTTGGATTTGGAGTAAACAGCTACATCATCCAGATAAATGACTATAAATCTCCAGTCTCATCCACAAAGGCAATATCCATTGCTCTTTGGAAAGTAGCCCCAGCGTTCATTAGACCAAAAGGAATCTTCACATACATGAAGGTTCCCCAGGGTGTAGTAAAAATTGTCTTCTCTTGATCTTTTGGATGGACCAGAACTTAGTTGTAACCAGAGAAACCATCCAGTAAGGAGATCCTACTGGATCCAACCACCTTTTGTAAAATATGGTCTGTTTTGGGTAAAGGGTAATTGTCTTTGAGGGAGACTTTGTTCACATTTCTAAAATCTATACAGAGTCTAATCTCGCCAGTTTTCTTGCTGGTCATAACTAGATTAGAAACCCATTTGGAAAATCTCAAGGGGACTATAATATTGTCATCATACATTTTTTTATTTGTTTCTTTATCAGGGGAAGCAACTTGGGATTAATTCTCCTAAGTTTCTGTCTGAAAGGTTTGTGTTCTTCTTTTATGGGAATCCAGTGTTGTATGATAGTTGTGTCATAGGATTTTAAGTCCTCATATCCCCAAGAAAAAACATCTATATATTCCTTAAAAACTTCAATGTATTTTCTTTTTTTCTCTGGTGGCATGGATTTAGACAGTTTTATCATTTTGGGATTTTCTTATGTTCCTATGTTGCAATCTTCAACCTCTTTACTGCTAGCTTCAATTTTCGGTTTTTTCGCCAAATTGTTAAAATCAAACAAGTCTTCCAACATAACTAAACCTCTCGGTAACACATTATTTTTCAACTGCGGGATATCAGAATCTACATCATTTTCATTGAATTCTTCGACATCTATTGTATTTACACTACCATTCTCAAAAACAGATTTATTTACAAATTAGTCACCATTTTCTAAATCTATGTTTGTACATTCGAAATCATTTTTACATTGCAGAAAATCTTCAATTTGATCATCATTTCCAAATACCTGCCAATATATGATGTTGTTAGGAATGGTGGGTCTATACTTTGCCTCCACTTTGTACTTGCGAGTGGGACGAAAAGGGATTTTACAGGTAGTTGTTGACATAGCCAGTCTGTTTGCGAGTATATTTTGTCTCCTAGGCATCACCTGCAAGTCAATCTCAGTAAACCATTGAAGAACATCTAAAACAACATTCCTATAGGCTCTAAGTCTGAGATGTTTTGCTGCATACTCACCTTTGATTTGCTTGATAATCAATTCAGAATCACCCCTTACCATTATCTTCTTAGCACCAACTTTCTTCAATAATTCCAGGACGAGCATTAAAGCCTCGTACTTGGCTATGTTGTTAGTACATTGGAAGTTCAGTTTATAGGAATGATTCTCAGAGTACTTTGATCTATGGTTATGCATCCACACTCTGGCTACAGCTCCTTCTTTACTCACAGCACCATCGAAGTCCATGCTCCAGAAGTCTACTAGCTATTCCTCATTTTCTTCAATCATGGGGTTTCTTACTTCGACAATGGCGTTATCATCCTTTGGATAAGGTGCATCATCCTCCAGTTGTGCAATTTGTTCTTCAATATCACCGTCATTATATAGAATAAAAGAATCCATGTCAGAGTGTGCGGAATATAGTGGGTAATTGTGTGGCTTTTCTTGACTACTGACCATATACTTCATCAGTGTTTCCCTGTAAAGTCTTCTTTGTTGACCGAAAACCAGAATGGTGGTGTGGGACATATCTAGTTGCAGGGTTCCTCTTAATTTGGCTCCCCAAGACCTTGATAGCAACATACCATACTTGGGGGGAATATCTTCCACGACGATGTCCATCACCAAACTTTTCACTAGGATTTGAGCCAAGGTGATGCATAAGTATTTAATCAAGCCTGTACATTTGACCTTGCTGGAGTCGAAAGAATGCAAATCTTTGTAGGGTCTGGTGACCTTGAGTCCCAACTTTTCCATCACGGATTTGGGAATTAGGTTGTGAGAGGCACCCAAATCCAGCATAGCGTTGTGTAATATCAGATCATGGATATTTAGGCTGATGTAAAAAGGGGCCACAGTGCCATTATCAGTTTGACTGTCAACTTCAGGACCAAACAGGAGCTCAGGTCGATCATCAGCAAGGTTTACTGTGTCAGAGTGGTGTATAGATCCAACATTCAAGGCTTTGGTACCTATATCGGGTTCGATGCTTAAAGATTTTATCACCTGAGACCCGTAAGCGTTCTTGTTCATCAGCTCGAAGAGGGGAATGGGAATCTTCAATTTTGCTAGTTCCCCTTCAAGGCTGAAAGGAGCGGAGGTTTTGTTTAAACTTTGTACTTCTGATTTATCGATAGAAACTCTGTGGATAGGTGCACTAATTTGAATGGCTGATGAAACTTCTGCCCGACTTGTTCTCTTAAGAATTTATGGATTTTTTTGCACAAGAGATTCAACGTCATTCCACCCAGGGGATTTCTTGGGAAGTTTTTCTGAGGTTTTCTTGGTTTCAGTAGCCTTCTTTGGAGAATTATCGTTAGTCTTCTTATTCCTCAAGTTATACTACCTATGAACCTCCATTATAGCATTCTCAAAGGCTTGCTATTATGTTTTCTCAACTTCCTCATTTACCTCTGTTTGTGAAAGGAGAAAGATTTCATGTTATTCTTGGGTGAGGAAAATAGATTCATGATCGTGATCATGATCACCGATTAGATTTATATGAGTATCATCAAACTCCTCAATTACTTCCTCCTCATCATCAACATTGTTTTCCTGGAGAAGTGGTCTAATATACTGATCAAGTCCCCTTTGTTCCCATTGATCTCTAGGATCTCTCTGTCTAATATGAGGTGGATTTCTTCTAAAGTTCAGGTTTTTTATTTGAGGGGCAGCTTGGTTCTCCCTAGGTGAGTTCCTGTCATTTATGGTGAGTCTCTCCATCATTTTCTCCATAGCTTTGGAGAGAGAATCTAATTTGGCATATGCTGAGGAAGTAGAAGGTTCTTCTTTGATGGTGACCCTCTTTTATGTTCTCTGTCTGGCCCTTCTGGCCAAAAGATTTGCTTCTACACTGATGAAACTTATTTGCATGGCTTCCAGAGTTGCTACATTTCTTTCCCTTAATTGATATGACATGTCGGCATCAAAAACATCAGGGAACTTTATTAATGCCAAAACCTATGGTGGTTTGATTCCATTCGGGATAGCATTGTATAGATTATTGAAATGAGTGCAGTAATCCTACACTGTCTCTCCTTAGTTCCTTCTGATATTCTCATACTCTGACAGGATCGAGAGAGGATTTTTCTTTACCTCCCACTGGTCAAGGAAAGTCTGATGAAAGCCAGTAATATCGGTAATGGTAGCAGCACGCAAAGTTTTGAACCATTTTTTCACTTCTCCAGTTAGGCTTTGTGCAAATAATCTCATCTGCACATTAGCTTCATCAGTACTTCCTGCAGGTCAAAGTAATCGTTCATTTTGTCAACATGTTGTTGTGCATTCAAGGGACTAGTATTATCAAACTATGGGAGTCTAGTTTGATAATCTTGGGGCATGTCATGTAGAGGAGAAACCAATACCAATGGAGCATATCTTGCCGCCATGATTGGTGGGGGAGGTTGAACAACAACCTGTGTGACAGGACAGGTAATTCCTGAAGATATAGAAGATGAAGGGCTTGGAGGAATGGAGTGACCTGGTTTAGTTTTAGTAGAAACTGCAGCGATAGTTAAAGCAGGAAGTTAGATGGACTGTTGAAGATGGATTTTGTCTAAGGCTTGACCAAGATTTGCGACTAGGTCTTCGAGCTTATCAGTCTCGGGGTAAAAATGTTGATCAACTTCAGCTCTAGGAGAAAGTATCTCAGGGGTCTTGGGCTAAAAAAATGTTTGGTCTAAGACCGTTTTACTGACAAAACTGTCGGATTTTGTCCTGAAAAGACTTGTTCGAAAGGGTATTTCAGGCTCAAGGTCTGGAAGAACAACTAACTTTTTTGGGATGGAAAAATACCTTGGAAGTGGGTTGTTACTCCTCGAAATTTTCATAGTATTTTTCTTCCTGAGTAGTCTTTCGAGGTTATCTATTACTATTGCAGGTTCTGGTTCAGAATGAGATCTGGTAGAAATTCTTTTGGGAGCCAGAAATATTGATTTTATTCTTCCTTTGGAGATTTTAACTATTTATATACAAACTTTAACAACCTCTGCACATTATTTCTAGATAAAATTTAGGGTTTGTGTTTCTTCCAGAAATAAAGTTGTCTTTGTTCTAGGGGAAAGAAAACAAGGGGTGGAAAGTTTGTTCAGTTCTTCCCCAGTATGGTCTCCATTTATGTTATCACTCTATAAATTCCTAGAGGTTGTCGTGAGGTAAGAATAAATTTATCAGAGGTAACTTTAACCAACTGCTTCGCAATTGCAAGATAGCCCTACCAGTTTCAGAGAGGGATCTCTCTTTGGGTTTTAGATTTGTTTGGATTTTCAAGATTTTAGGCTAGTTAGAAAGAATATAACTGAGTTGTTTGTATTGTTTTCTAAATGAAATGGTTGAATATCACTTACACTTCCATTGGGCTATGGGGTGTGTTTTAAAAGGATAGAGGTTAAAGACAGCTTTTATAATATTCGTTTTACAGGGAGAGATAGTGCTAATGTTGGATTCTTTAGGAATAAAATGGTGTATTGCTGAAAAAGGTGAGATATCAGTTAAAAAATAAATCATTTAAGAATTTCTTTGTTATAACATCAGAAGAAAAACATTTAAATCTATAAAAGATTAAGAACAGAGTACACAATGGAAATTTCTGCAACTTTAACTTCTTTTAAAGAGTAGATTTAGAAAGATAATATGATAACTGAGAAGGAAAAAACTTTTACAAAGACAGAGGAATCTTCACCAACAATTAACACGTAGGAATCCTGTGAAACTTCTCTTTGTATTACTAGAATAGCCTCTTGATAAAAATTACACCGATTAGATCTTGCTTGGGCATAAAGATCAACAACAACAATACTTCTAAGTTGGAAATATTTATAATAACAGTTACAAATGACCCTGTGATTAATGATCAAGACATGATAGAGTTTGGGTCTAACTAACTAGCTAACAAGATGCAGAAATGTAGTAATTGATGATGATGTGTCGAATCTCTCATGCTGATTTCGGGGAAGATCGTTGGTGAGTCATTCAGATGGATTTGAATGTGTTGGACGCTGAGTTGGACGAGGCTTTACCTTTACTCAATCAATTCGCAGAACTCATCCCATCTTTGTGTGCTTGGGATGGTAACTTTCAATAGCCGGTGGTAGACTTTGTCCATTTCGGTGTATTTAGAAAAAGTCAGCTTGATGAAAAAGATATACTTGATTTCATGTTGTATGCTGAGGTCATGTTGCAGAGTCTCCAAGAATGCTTTGCCCATGATGCTGCCCTATATCCCTGAAAACTTGGAACTGTCTTTGGCCATGGTGGCGATTGTTTTCTTGTAATCAGACAAATTCATTAATTTATCATTTAGGACACGTAGATCAGGAAGACCCTTTTTATGTAAGGCTTCAATATTGCTAAAATATCTCTGAACTCCAATGTCCATGTTCTGAGCCTTTTCCTCCAACTGCAAATTAATCCTTTTTTATTCAACACTCTTTTGACTTCAAGGATAGTTTATGTCCTATCTTCAATTTTTAGGTCTTCAAGCTCTTCCTTGGTTTTTGAATTCAAAAACTTGATGATCTTGTTGGTTGTCGAGGGCATCTCACCCAGCTCTGTTCTTATCCTGTCAATGGCCTGCCTACTCTTTAACACCAGATCATGTTGCTCGAACACGATTTGCACCATGGGCCAAATTTCATTTATGGATTTCAAGATATCTATCCATATATTTTCCTTAGCCTCTACTAATGTCTTACCTACCACTGTTTGTTTCTGAAGTTGTTGTATTTCCTTCTTGAGTTTCTCTGATACTTGTCACTCAATATTGTATCTTGTTTGGAAAGAGGACTTGAGTTCCTGTAGACTTTCAATCTCCATTTTCAGCCTATTGATCTCTCTTCCCTGCAGAGTCATTTCCTCCATGGACTTTGCTAACTCCACAATCTTTTCCAATGTTGTCAATGGAGTTGCTAATGGAAGTTTTGCTGTAGTGGTTGTTGGCATAGTTGTTGTACTGACTTCTGTGATGGGAACTACACTCAATGGAATGAATTCCATCGGGGTCGATTGTTCCTTCTCTTTTAATAACTTTTCCAACTCTGCCTCCATTTCTCTGAGCTATGCGTTCTGCTGCATGATAAGTTTCAGCAATTATTCTTTCTCATTTTTTTCTGCAACTATTTCTTTGGCTTGTGAATCTTCTATAGGTGGCAATTTCAGTTGTTTTCTTAGAGATGCAATTTCAGCATTATTTTTCTTTATCATCTCCTCTGTCGCTTTTACATTTGAGGGATCGTTCCTGATCTTGAGCACCAAATCCTCTAAGGATTTTACTCTGTTGTCTTTTGCAAAAGAGGATATATTTTCCAACTTCAATTGGGTCTGAATATTGCTTAAAGATATCTGTAACTTAGTTGTGGTAGAGGGAGCATGTGCTAATGTGGAGAAGACCATTTCTCCAGTCTGTCTATGAAAATCCATCTGGTCAACTGGATGGACTTGTTTGGTGTCGAAAACAATAGTTGACCTCTTGTAGTCAGTGATCTCTTTGGGTTGAGGCACCTATGCTTGCAGAAATGCCAGATGCATTCTTCCTTTCTCTGTGTCAAAGGATGACAATAGTCTATGTTGTGTTGTGGAGGTTTGCTTCCAGAACTAAGAGTAGGTGTTGTCGGTCAGCGTCTGGTTATTCTTTTTAATGCTTAGAGGTACAGATCCTGGTGGATTTTGGGTGGTCACAACTGTCTTTTTCTTCTTCTTTGAAGAATAAGTTGATACCACCTGCTGTCTTCTTTCAATCACTATGGAAGAGTAGGGCTCTTCCTCACCAGACATGTGAGTGGCATGAGTGGTTTTGGGTTTCTTGATGTATACCTGAAAATCTTCTACTGATACCTCAGTGATTGAAGGTGAATCATCCTTTCTTGGCCTTTTTTCCTTGGGTACCTATGGAGTGGTAGTCAGTGAAAAAGAGACTGAAGGAGATTCCTATGGCTCTGTATCTACCAGAGTGTTTTCTTCCCACTCTGTCTGGTTCACATACTTTTCAATTTGTGGTTTGAGGGTGTGAGCATAACATGAACTTTTGTTATTCGATCTCATCTCTGCAATGATCCCACTGGGGTCATATTGCCAAATAAAAATGGTGCTGAATTTCATTTCCTTCAATAATTTATCTACCTCTTCCCTAGCAGCTTGACTATTGCAAATAAACGGTCCTATTTTCCCTTTGATCCTCATCTACTATTTTTTCTTTAGACACACAAAATGGATGTCATCTGAGTTTATCATCTGACGAATATAATCTAGTGTGAATATTCGAACAGGCACATACTTGGGCAACTTGTATGGAGATAGTTCACACCCATACACTCTAAGTTTTGTGTGATTCTAGTATAGGAACCAGTCCATAGTCTTTGCGAGATATGAAAGGTGCATAACTCTTTGGATCTCCTCATTTATCCTCAGCTCGGGTCTTCCACTAAGAATGCCTACAACTGGGTGATAAAAAAACTCAATGAATTATTCAAAAGTGAACTTAGTGGAGCTTCTCCTGAGCAACGACGTCCATAAAGTGATTGCTTGAGGTTTTCCTTCCTTGTCCATATTCTGCATGTGAAAGGAAAATTTGTCTTATTGATAGAACATGAACATGTAGGCCAGTATTGAGGAATATCGGAACATGCCTTCTGTGGGGAAATTTTCCAGCTGGTCATCTAGGTTCTCGGCCAAGAAACCGTTGTAGTCGAAATGGGTGGCCAATTTCTCTTCAGCAAAGAAAATGGACAGGAAACCTAAGACAGGTTCATCCACCCATTAATCTGAGAAGTAACCAAGCAAGCAACACAATGTGGAGATAATCTAGTTTCCCCTTTCGGAAAATATGGAAGAATGGTAGGGAGGATTATTTTTAGGGAATTGGGCATCTTGTGGAAGGAACAACTTGAAGATTTGTGCTCTTTGGGGAAAAGTCAGGTTCTGATACAATTCTGACATAATTTTAATTGTGAGGGGAGAACGGGGTTTGGCTCTGGTTACTTACATCATCTGATCGATGGCATCGGGTGAAATAAGGAAAAGGGTTTCTCCAGATGAAGATACTATGGCTCTCTGATCAGGGAGGTAGTGTGCTTGGCACTTGAGGGCGAATTCAGGAAAGTGATAGACTTGGGGAAAAAGACACAGAGTGAGATTTGACTGCTAAAGCTCGATTTCATCGCTTTGATTGATGAAGGTGTCTCTGAACCATGATTGTAGCTCCACAAATTCGAATTCAGACCTGGTTTCTGAGATTATATAGTCTTTGTATGCTAATGGGATCCAGTCAAGATCAACAGGAGGTGGGAGAAAAGGATTTTCCTCTACATTTGATTTTTTACTTTTGGGAGCCATTGATTTCCTCTAGTACCTGCACACTGAGCACACGTTAGTAGGCGAAATCTAAGGCTGGACAAGATGTTGTAGAGGTGAAAGAGAATGAGTCTCTGATATGCAGGGAGTGTGAATGGAATGGGAACTGACCGAAATGGGGTTGAATATGAGTGAACGTGTATCTGTTGGGAAAAAAAGGATAGGTCAGATGAACAACAGGTCTTTGGCTAGTCATAAATGGACAACGGGTCATTTAGAGCATGAGAGGGAAGGATGAAAGATGTCTAATGTGTGTCTCTAGTCAACGTGTAGACTGGTGATTAAGGGGTGAATAGGAAATATATGACCTTTAACGATTAGATGGATGGGATGTGTTGACGGGGTCGTGACATGGGACTTGTAGAAGGTGGTTGTGGGATGTGATACCTCGGTATGGTGGTGGTGAGCTGTAAAAATGGTAGGCGGTAATTTTTTAGAGAGGGGGAGTTAGGATGCAATTACTTGATGACGCGTTAGGATGGGACTCACCTGGACTTGGCTTCATTCTGTACCCCCTCCCCACCATTAAAGGTTGAATGGTCAAGGGGGTCCGAGATCCCTTACTGACCATTGATCTGGGTGAAGTTGGATCAGTCGTTGATTTGGGTGCGTTCTTTAAACATCATGTCGGAACCCCCCATGGTTAAAGATTAGGATGATCGAGTTAGGAATATTTTAGAGCCATCCATTTGCATCTTTGATTGGAGGCAGTAAATCCTAATACCCTTTACTTACCTTTTGGTTAAACCATTAAAGGTTTAACAATCGGGGAGGGTCCAGAGTCTTTTTTTATCCGTAGATCTGGGTGCCAATAGTTCAATCATAGATCTAAACCCAATCTTTAGTCTCGAGGGCACAATTCAATATATGATACAGAAGTGGAAACCTTGACTTTTACTATGGGTTTTCGCACTACTTCTTGTTTTGATCTGTAGGGTTAGATAAACATTTCATCATAAAAAATTATGCATTTTCATCGATCATCTTACATGTTTTTATTGAAATGAAGCTGACTAACCTATGTCCTAACCTACTCATTTTCACCTTTAACCCACATTAGATTGTTGGACTAAGAAAATACTCTACCTAGAGGCTATTTGACCAAGATTGTTGTTTGGTCAAATTTATTTACTAACTAATTTGATTACTTGGCTAAGAGATTAGACTGTTTGGTCAAATTTATTCACTAACTAATTTGATTACTTGGCTAAGGTTAGACAGTTTAGCCAAGCTTATTCACTAATCCTAGATACTTAAATTTAAAAGACTTGGCCATGTTTAAACTGTATGGATCAAGTCATTGTCATTTCATGGGCCTTTTATCCATTTTCTTTTATGCCCTCTTTTTGTTTTTCTCATTTCTTTTCTTTTCTTTTCTTTTAGAATGCAACACTATCTGCATGTCAAAAACACTAAAGGGACAAAATTGCAATCAACAGTTGATCCTATAAATTATAAGGTTATAACATTAGTGATGTGATTTATGCTTAGTGTCGATATCTTTATGTATGATGCATCTGGTATAATAGGTTAGTGCTTGGTAAGGTGAATGAATGTTGGATATGATCTATCTCTCCATGCTAAGTGCTTGAATGTGTTAGATCTTGTTGAATACTACATTGCTTTGTAATTAGGGTTTGCATCTGTGATGTGAATAAAGGTTAAATACTAATGAATGTTAACTACTAAGTGCTTTGTTAGAGTGGTGTGATCATGGATCTTGATCCATGTGGATATTGGTGTCCACCTGCCTATTCCACTTGGACCCACACCATTGTTTCTTTCGGTTTTTCAGTTTCCTTAATTGTAGCACAATTTACTATTTTTAGCAGTTCTTCGGGTCCTGAACTTCCGGAGTTGTTTTGAGGCCCTAAACGATGTTTTTTGGGAATGAATGCTCTGGTGAATATGAGTCCATTTCGAACTCAATATTCCCTATTAGCAGTGTATTCCTCGAATAGATCTTTCTAACGATGTATCATGTGTGTCAAACGGAGATAGTATGGCAAAGTTATGACCCCGGGAAATTGATGTACCAATTTACCCCAACGTGGCCCATATTCTGGCATTTCATCTCCTAGGGTTAGGTTTTTGGATGTTTAGGGTTTTCCATTGTTTCTCAATAATATATATACCTTCGAGCCTCATTGTAACACAGAGTTCAGAGGCCAGTAGCCGCCACATCTCTTCTCAGAGATAAGCTACCAGCGCCCTAGCTAGTTTATTTCCATTCTATCTGTAAGCATTTTTCAGTCATTTGTTATTAATGAAATGAAGTCTTATTTCCGCTACATCTCTGCGTTTATGTGTATTTATGTATTTCATTGTGTTCCTACATAAATCTGGATCAAATCTATGTCCCGGCTAGGTTGTAGACATATGAGTCCTACAACCACCCCTGCCTCTACCTCTTGTGAGACTTCATCTGCTCCACATGTGTTTCCTAAAGGGCTGGTAGTTAGTGTTTTGTTGGTGTGTTGTTGAAGCATTGAACCCTGGGTCTGCCCTTATGCCAAAAAATGGTTCTGTTATCGGGACCTGAAACTGTGATTACTGAGAACTGAAGAAGAGAAAGTTTTGTGTGTAGATCTGTTGCTTTAGTGCGCAATATTCTACTTGAATTGTGAAGCTCTGTGCTAAGAAGAGAAGTCTGATCTAAAGAAAAGAGGTAATACCTTGAAGATTTTTTCTTTGAGATAGGTAAGATAAGTGAAAAATTTTGTTTCGAAAGAATGAATCTAGGTATGTTTGATAAATTTTGTCCAAATCTGAAAACTAGGGCACGGTTAGAGGAAAGAAGATTTGATATGAATAGATTTGATAGAAATAATGAAATGAATGTTATCCCTATGCATAGAAAGAATGTTTGGACTAACAAATGGATGTAGGATCCTAGAAAGAATTTTTTGCAGGTTATTTTCTGTGATCCCAGTGCGCAGTACAGGAAGGGTTGGGTATTATTTAGGAGAAAGAGAGGATTACACCTTTGTTACAGTTGCTGAAGACCGTGACATCTTGCTAAGGAATGCCCTGGTATAATACCTAGTTGTATTTGTTGTAAAGATATGGACCATGAAGTTTTGTATTGTCCTAGAATGATTGCTAAAATTGAAAAGATGAATATGGAACAAGAAAATGATGAGACATGCCAAGAAACTAAGGATATGATTGAACCCTAGAAATAATCAGAGACTATATTACTACAGATGAAAGAAACCTTGAATGACCACATAAATATCAACTTATCAGAGGTATTAAAAGAGAAAGAGTACATATTAACAAGAATAGGAGACTTCAACATAGACTGTGTCCTAGATGAGGAAACACAGATGAATATCATGATAAAAAGAACTTGGGAAATTTTGGGAAATCCTGCTATGGTTCCTTCATTAGGAGGGATAGGATTATTTAGAGGAAAGTTGATAACCCTATGTGGAAGACTTACCCAGATATCTATGAGTGCTCATGTCACTTCAACAGAAGAAGAATTTGAGATCATTAAGTTTGTTGAGAACAAGGCCCCATTTTCTATCTTGTTAGGAAAAACCTAGATTGAGAAAGATCATATACGAAGGAAACAAGAAGAGGAGGATCTAGAATAGAAAAAACAAGAATTAAGAGATTTCATGGCTAGGAGAATATCGCACTTACTGGAAGAACAAGAGAACCAGTAGAAGCTACTAAATACAAAAGATATGGATGTTGAAGTTGAAAGGACACGGGAAGACTGGAGACACCTGTTTGTACAAGAGAGTAGAGAAACTACCCTAGAAAGAGAAGAAGTATTACCCTTGAATCCTATGAAAGACCCTCCATAGTATGAAGTTATCATGCCAAGAGGAGATAAGAATGATAATGGAAAGAAGAAACCAGTGATTCAGATCATAGGAAAGAAGGCCATAAAGCTCAGTAAGAAGAGGAAAAAGTTAAAAAAAATACAAGAAGCTCCATAAAGAACTTCGCAGAAGGAAGGTTTCCATAATTTGAACTTCATCGGAATATTAGTACAACACAAAATGACACTTTTCCATGACGAAGCAATATGACCGTTGGAGGCAATATGACCATTCGATTGATTCTCCTGAACGTTTAGGAAAGAAGTAATGGCCTGAAAGTTTGCCATTGGATCGTTGGGACCGTGCCATAATGGATGGAATTGCATTGAATAAGGCTTCGCAGAAGAATTCCAAAGCGAGTAAGCCGAAGTTGTAGACTGTACTCACAGTCGATGACTTTGACTTCATTATCACAGCTATATCATATGCCTCAGAAGATATTTTGAAAAGAACTGAAGCCAAACAAGAATCCATGTATGATAGAATTGAGACAGATCTAAGAGGAGTACAACAATCCCTTCACTCTAGACGCGCAGTTTCCACTGCGCCCCCACCACTAGAAGAACTAGAGTTGGGAGATGAGCCTGCCCAACTCCTAATAATAGATGACGTGAATGAAGATCACCTTTTTCGTGTATAGGAAGAAAAAGAACAGGCCTCAGTGGCCCTGAAGAAAGCATAAGAGGAAATCATAGAGTAGCGCCGAGTTGCACATCAAGAGAAGGACGACCTCCAAACCAAGTTCAAAGAAAATAAAGCTCAAATCCAATAGGAGAAAGAAAAACTACTCACAGAGTAGGTCATAGTTAAAGAAGAAGTGAACAGATAACTTCGCTCTGTGATGGGCTAAGAGAAAATGGAGGAAGACCCAATGGAGAATCAAGTGATGAAGCTTGTTGAAGCCATTCAACAACTTCAACAAAGAGTCACAGAACTAGAGCTACAAAGAGTGTCAAGCACTCCGCAGGAAGTGCAAGACTAGAGAGAAAAAAATGACTAGAGCGCAGTTTAAAGGATCAAAGCATTAGCCATGGAATGTAAACAGCTAAGCAATTGTAGTGTGCAGACTTATGAGTGCCTTACCGAGGACCCTGAACTGAATACACTGGAGTCGTAGCTCCAGGAAGCAAAGAAACAAGAAACAACAGTACAAGCGCAGTTGAAACTCCTGCCAGTAGTTGAGAGGATGAAAAGATTGCAAGAACAATGCACGGCTCAACAATAGGTCCATGCCATAAAAAGCAATGTCATGGAAGTGACTCAAAAGCTCCAGTCAGTCCAGTATGAAGCTTGCCTGCTTTTTGAGCAGATTGAAGGCCGAGGAGCAGAGCTAGAACAAGTAGTCACTTCGGTAGAACAATGCTTGGAAGGACCTGTGAATGAGGAATTTATTCAAGATTTCATCGAGAAGGAGGCCTTGGCGCAACAACAGGTTGAAGCAGCTCGAGGAAAGCTCGAGGATTTTGAGGTAGAGTTACAAAGACTAGAGTGACTTGGGACGAGTCACAGGTGAGTGTTGGGGCCCTATTGGCCCTTGACCAAGTTTTGGATATCCTTGGTCATGTTTGACCTCTTTTGGGACTTCGACAAGGTGGTCAAAGGTGGAGCGCAAGTCGAAGCATAGATCACAGGATCTCGACCCCTTTTTAGGGAAATTTTTGGAATTAGGGTTTATGTAATGGGTATGGATGTCGGCCCATGGGTTTTACCCATGTTTAGGTCCATTTTGTAATGTATAAATATATATCTAAGTGATGTAGGAAGAGGCCAATGTGCTAAGTGAGAATAGTTGTGGATGTTTTGTGCATGCTATGTGTTAAGAACTTGCAAAGCTAAGTGTAAGTGATTGTAAGAAGCTTGTGTATAGACAGTAAGAAGGGTTTGTGCTTAAACCTAGCTCGAGGAAGGAGGATTTGGTGAGGTTCGCATAGATCTTCTATCCTATGCGGAGTGGGTTCATGTGGCTCTGTGATTGTAGAATATTGAGAGAAGATAATAAAGAAGAGAAGAGTTGGTGGACATAGCCCCACACTGGGGTGAACCACGTATATTCTGTGTTATGGTTGCTTTGTGCATTATGGTTGTATGTTAGTGATGTGATTTATTCTTAGTGTCGGTATCTTTATGTATGATGCATCTGGTATAATATCTTAGTTCTTGGTAAGGTGAATGAATGTTGGATATGATCTATCTCTCCATGCTAAGTGCTTGAATGTGTTAGATCTTGTTGAATACTGCATTTCTATGTAATTAGGGTTTGGATCTGCGATGTGAATAAAGGTTAAATACTGATGAATGTTAACTGCTAAGTGATTTTTTAGAGTGGTTTGATCACAGATCTGTGTCCCAGCTAGGTTGTAGAAATCTAAGTCATCCAACCACCCCTGCCTCTACCTCAGGTGAGACGTCATCTACTCCACAGGTATTGCCAAAAGGGTCAGTAGTTAGGGTTTTTTTGGTGTGTTGTTGAAGCATTGAACCCTGGGTCTGCCCTTGTGCCAACATATAGTACTGTATATATTTTTGTTGAAACCTTTGATTTTGTTGCATCATTTGTAGATGGTTTTCATCTAAAGAAATATATAAAGAAGATATAAATTATTGGAGGTTACAAATTCCTAGTCTAATGTGGGAAATGAAAAAGCATCTACCTCCAACATTTTTCAATGCACAAGAACACTACCTCATACACCAAGTTGAGGATATTGAAAAGTGTGGACCTAACACACAAGGCCAATGTGGTTGGTTGAAAGGAACCTGAAATCATTGAAGGATTTAGTTAGACAAAGAAAACTTCTTGAGGGTTCTATGGTATAGGGATATATGGTACATCAAACCATGGTTTATATTACTCAATATCTTCCTAAGATAGCTGCAACTATTAATGTGGATCACATTTTGGATGTAAAATCCATCAAAAAAATTGAAGGGGAGCACCTATTAGGGAAAGGTATAATGAGGAAAGTGACATGTAAGTATATGGTGGGGATTTATAATACATTTGATTTTATTTTTTTATGTATATCGTACTTATTTAATTTTTAGTCTTCCTGCAGGATCCATTATTATGAAGGTATACCATGGTAACTGATTATATGTGAATTGTTTTATTTGAATACAGTGGTTCGAGAATGGGATGCAGTACATTTAGACATTGCAAATAATCTTGATTGGATGAAGGTATGGATTGAATGATGTATACAATCTAATAATGGTAGGTTATCATGGTATGGAGTGGCTACATTGGTCAAAGAAGTTGAATGTAAAGGAGATACCAATATTACACAGAGGGAAATTGATTTATCATATGGTTTAAAAGATAAATAGGCAAGCATATTCACCCATATTATTTAGTTTTTTTTAATATTATATTGACGTATATAGAATGATTTTTTTCTTATAAATTTGCATAATTTCCAAGTATAAATATGTTTATCAATTGAAAATGCATTTTTTACGTGTCTGACATATTTAAGTTGAAACACAAGAAGGCTATGTGGTGCATTATTTCACATTACTAATGTTTCCTCTAGAAGTGATAGACATCCAGAAGTATTTGAAAATTGATACTATGATTTTTTGGATGATATACTTGAGTGTGACTTTAAATCCTTCAAATTAGTTATGTTCGACGTCAAATGGTATAGGCTATGAATGAATGAACATTATCCTAATATAACTATTAATAAACATACTAACAGATTTACCATGGTTAATAGAGGGAATGTTGAGCTAGGATCATAACTATATGTTCTTCCAAGCCAATGCGAATAGGTATTTTACTCAAAGGTTCCAGGTAGAGGGGGTTGGTCATATGTTGTTAGATACGATCCAAGAGGAAGATCGGTACTATATAATGCAGTGGAAGAATATGATATTGAAGAAGAAGATGATGTAGAGGAGAATTTAGTTCATGTGTTAGACAAATACGCTTTAGAATTTCAAGGAGATGTTCTAGACAATGTTTTGGATGAAGATGATATCGACAATGTTTTAGATGAACAACTTGAAGAAGTCAAACCAAGTGTAGGAGACAATGTTCCTGATGATGATATAGATGGTTATATGATTGGAAATAATGATATTTATGATGATGTTGATATGGACAATCCTTACAACATCAATTCTGAAGCGGATGATACAGATGTTAAGTTGGATGAAGAAGAAGATTAATGATATTGAAATGTTGAAATGCAAGAAGTATGTTGTATTTATATATTTTTAGTTGATTTGTTCTCTTTCATTTGCCTTAATTTTTTTGTTTTCTTAGTTTCTATGCTTGATTCTTACTATGTTGCTTTCAAATATTTTATAATAAATTGGGTATTGGGTAATTGAGAGTGATGTGGAGGGGTGAGGGGGGAACATGGGCTTTCACCTTCACGTGGTTGGCCTTGCTCGGTAGAATATATTATTCTTGAAACAAAAGGAAACTCATTATGGTTTATACCATCATCTCCAATTTTAACAATGGTTCGTCTAACAATTTTCAAGGTTGTCCATTAATTACCACTTAGTGGAAATTATTCTTTAGTCTAACCCCGTGTAGAGTGACTTGTGGATGGGGCTAACGTTGAAATATTTTCAGTTTATTATTGTATGCACTGAAATTTTACATGGTTATAGTAGATGCACGCATTGACATTATGGGAATGTTTCGAGACTCAAATACGACTCACACAACAGATTCAAAAATCAAACGAAAAAATTAGAACCTAATTGTGAAGGAGATGAAATTATCCATCATCGTTATCAATATCATATTGTGATGAGGCCGTTTCAATCAACATGTTCTTCATTCCTATATAATATTTTTCAGAAGTTTCCACAAACAACTATCAGTGAAAAGGGCACCCCTACCCCTGACGAAGATCCTCCTCCTGCAGGAAGATGATACTTTCAAAGGAATGTTTTGGTGCAAGCCATCATAATGAATTCAATATCTAGCTACCTTGGTAACATAAGTGCAACTAGGTCACATCTAATGTTACTTTCAATGCAACTCTAGAGATAGAACAACTTTATAAACAACTATCTACCTTAATCAAGTCAAGAAAAAATGTGGTTCATCATGTGTAAGACAAAAGGCCATTTTTCTAATGAATCCTACCATAGGGCAAGGGGTCACACGTAACCCTACATTGAGTTCCTTCCCTAGGATATCTTCAAGTTATTCATGTCAAAATTATAAAACTTATGCATACCTACCCAATGTGTGTTCCATCCTCTAGAAATATTCATCATTATTGATAACATTCTTTTGTCACTTATTTCTTTAGGGGTTAAGAGTTAAAGTGATCAAATTTAAAAGAGATAATGATTATGATTGTTAAGGATTAATTGATGAGAGGTCATACACGAGGGTTATAGAGGTTAAGTGATATACTAATTATAATTTAAGGGATATATGGGTTATAAATAATAAGGTTTATAGGGTTCACATAAATTATGGGTTATGGTTTGGAGATGATAGTGCGTATGTATTATAAGGGTTATATATATTGCATGTGATATAATTTTCATGTTTGTTGTTAAATATTTTAGGGGTGTTAGTTATTTAGGGTTATATAGTTTTTGGGTGATAGGTTACGAGTGATTTGAGTTAGCAATTATGGGGTTTATATTAGAGTTTATAAGTAATATTAGGGTTATGGGTAATATTAAAGGTTATATAAGTTAGGTGTCAAGAATTATTTTTAGGTGTTATAAGATATATGGTTTACATGAGATATAACATGTTTAGGTGTTATGAGATATATAGTTTATACGCGATATAATATTTAAAGGGTTAAGTATTACAAGTAGTATGAATTGAGGGAGTGAAATTATAGGGTGTAAGGGTTATAGGGGTTATACAATTTAGTGGTTATACGTGTTAGAGGTTACATAGATTATATGGCTTGTATGTGTTAGAGATTATAGAGGTTAACATGTATGTGTTAGAGATTATAGAGTAAATCCTCTCAATACTAACTCAACATGTAATTAAAATTGATCAAATAATATAAAATATTTAAATCAATATAATAATGTTAATATATAATTGTTGGACTCACATACCACACTTAGAGGGGGGGGTGAATGAGTGTGGGGATCTTTTTCTCAAAACTTCCCTCTTACACAAAAACTCCTTAGTTAACATTCAACATTTGCTCATTACTCATTGTTGTCATTTATAATCAGTTATATGTGAATACATATCAGCAACATATATCAACAAAATATTATCAACAAATCATCTCCACAAGGAACACAAAGAACACAAGATGTATGTACAATTTTTCTTTTTATTATGGACTTCAATCTGGGGGATTTTCAGCAACAAATGAATAGAGTAAAACTCTATACGAGCACCATCTCTATATGCAAGACTCAACTTACATTCTCAGCACCAACTGAGATAAGGCAACAATCCTCAACAGATATCAATATGTCAACATAAACAAGTGCATCAACCATGCACCAACCTGTGCCAAACAACCTGTAATCAACCTATACCATAAAAAAGTGCATCCAACCATGTACCAAGTATATACCAATCATGTTTCAACTACTAATAAACAATGAATCATCCATATGTACCAACATCATCAACTATACACCTCATGTATGTGAAAACTCATCAACTGCTTGTCTCAACCATGACTAGTTTTGGATTAGTCAACAACCCCAACTTGAAATAATCATAACTTTGTACCTGTAATGAATAAAGATATAAAACTTATATAAAATGTTCTTCAATGTTTTTTAATGAATTCCTCCAGGTGGCACTACTTGGAACCTCTCAGAAAAGGAGTTATAGCAAAAATGGCATACATTGTTGAATTATGGCTTATTCTAGAGAGCGACCTTGTAGAGATTGACCCACACAAAATGTTCATTGAATTGATTGAAAACTGTTAAAAAAAATACTAAATAATGTACCATAACCAACACATTTTGTCTCACTGAATTTGGATCTGTTATGAAGAAGTTATGACGTTTTTACCCGAAACACCTGTTTTTGACTAGTTTCAGTACTAGCCACAAACCCTATTTTCCACAGAGTGTAACTCCCAAAATAAAATGAACCACAAGATGATTTTTTTACCACAGATACTTGGGTATGTTTTCTCAATGGCATAGAAATTTCACAGTCTGAATCATTATAGAAAAAACGTTATAGAGAAAATGGTGAGATGACCTGTAAATAACATACCTT
>SNQJ01S0015976.1:102842-113853 GCA_010110895.2 Picea sitchensis | reverse complement strand
TTGTCACTTTACTTTATCATTTAAATAATGATTTCTTCTTTTAGGTCACTTTGACTTCTTTGACCTTGGGGGCTTCAAGCTTTCATGTGGGGGTCCTTCATCTTCGTAAGGCCATAACTCTCAAACCATGAGGAGTTATGTGAAATTCCACGTACCACCAGAAATGGCATGACAAGCACTATCCATCTAGGATAGTTTCACCAATAATTTCCTTGATCTTTATCTCATTATTCCACATACAAGCATGGGTCCTCCAACCATTCTTCTAGGATAACTCAATCCGTAAAGCATCTTCCCGTGAGGGATTTTACCATAAGGGGACCACTTTGGAGTTCATCCATTTGTTCACCTTATCAATCATGATAAGACAATAATGAGACATCTATACATTTTTCCAAGAATGCATCATATACCAATGAAACCACATCGATCCATCTTCATCATGTATCAATGGCAACTCATTGATCCATCTTCATCATATCAATGAAAACTCATTGATCCATATTCATCTATGCATTCTTATCAAGGAAAATAGATATTATATTACATCAATAATCAATCAATCATTTCTTTGACATCAATCAATCACTTGACATCAATCAATCAAACCATTGGCATCAATGACAACATGATCCAACAATAAAATTTAAATCAATATAATAATCTTAAATTTCCTTTTCAATCCCTGCATACATTCATGATGATCTAAGGAATAATAGAATAATTTCCACTTTCTCTTACTTTTTTAGATCGTCTACCAGGAATGTAAGACATTCTCGATGTGAAAATGGACTTTATACGAAATATCCTCTTAAATAGTGTTTATAAATAGACATGTGACAAGTAGCCACATTATAAAGATTTTAATTTTTAATCTCATGTTTAATTATATTTCATAAGTCTCTCTAGAAAGATTATAAGTAAATAAAATGACACTGGTATAACAATTAAAATGTATGGAAATAAATAAGTATGGATTAATATAAATTTATATTAATCACATTCCAAATTAAAATATGATTAATTAAAATATATATGTTTGTGTTATACATATGTTATAACATATAATTTTATACATCCTGATGGGTTAGGTCAACTAGATGAGTGTCGTTGTTTGCTCGAATGAGGTTCTGGGTTGAATCCTCGGCCAGAAGCCTGTATAGGGCCTCCCTTGATGTCCCCACCAAGTTAGGCTTGTAATCAGGATGAATGGTTTACATTGTTTACCATCCATGAAATGTGGGGAAGTACTCAAGGGTTTCCCGTGCTAATTTCCTTTTCCAAGAAGAAAACAAAATATAATGTTATATGTTATAACTTATAACATATTTTATAACATATAATGTTATATGTTATAAAAATCGATCGACATGTATTCAAATTACATTCCTGCGACAAAACAA
The DNA here is from genome assembly GCA_010110895.2 of Picea sitchensis. Classification (NCBI taxonomy): domain Eukaryota; kingdom Viridiplantae; phylum Streptophyta; class Pinopsida; order Pinales; family Pinaceae; genus Picea; species Picea sitchensis. Next base: position 112,450 of record SNQJ01S0015976.1, on the reverse strand, counting down.
AATCAACCAGATCCCATTAAAATTACATCCCTACAACAGACCCTGCAACAGAGAGACCCGTTGAGTGGACTACAAACCCTTGACAATGCCAAACCCGTGTGAGCAAGCAACAATGTGACCCCACGACAGAAACCCCTGGACCCTACAAACTCATGTGGACAAGAGACATAGTTACCCTACGTCCAAGGAGCCACAGTGACAGACTAAGGGTGTTGATAGCGATAGATCAAGGGCCCACCTAGACCAAAAATGGTGTCCAAATCGGTAAATGTTTCATTTTATTTATCTCTTTTATTAGTAGTTCCTTATTAATATTTCCATGACCAATTTTTTTTTAACTTGTGATCAAGGGAAAAATGATAGAAAAGAAAAAGCCTTGAATCTTGTTTCCTTCATTTCAATTAATGACCTTGTTGACAAATGTGGTTGAATGTTTTTTTATTGTTTCTTTCATTTCAATTGATATGTCCATTAAATTAAAGATAGAAGAGATATGAATGCATTTTTATTAAACCTTGAACCTTTTCCACCAAGTTACTTCTCTAAAACTAGTTTTGAACTTGCAAAAATTTGCTCACAACAACCAAGGGTTAAAAACCTAACATGTTATATACCATTAGAAAGGTATCAAATCACCTACATCAATTCTAGGGTTCTTTGTCCCTTTGTATTATATTCAGAACATAATTTTATTAAGAAGTCATGAAAATGGAATTTGGCCATCTAGATGGTGTGCAACTTGAACCTTTTGTAGAAGACCAAGGATATGCAGTTGGAAGTAGCAGCTAGGATTTGCAGTTGTGATCTGCAATTGATATGTATAGTGGAATATATAAAAGAGAATAATTCTAAAAATAAATAAAGAGTAATGAGATATGCTCGTGAAGTATGAAAATGCCTTGAAGTAGATGAATTTGTGATATGATGTAGCTAAGCTTCTGGAATGGGATCTGCATCTTGGTTATAGAGATAAATCAACACTATAGACCAAGAAGCTTAAAGAATATTTCTGATGTGAAATCTTGTTTTGTCAGCAACTTAAAACATGTTGATATGGAAACTTGGAAGCAACTAAGTCTTCTTATTTTGTATATGCATCGAGGACAATGCCAAAATAAGGGGGAGGGGGAAGTAATACCCCAATTTTGAGTTATAAAATGCCAGAATGATGAATTATGAAGCCAAAATATCCTTGTATAATTCTAAAGAGTTGAAGAATGTATAAGATCAGGGATCTACAACCAAAGGTGTCAGCTAGGATCTATAGTTGTGATCTGCAACTCATATGTACAATCAAATATATAAAAGAGAATACTTCTGAAAGGACAGAAAAAGTAATGAGATCTACTTGTGAAGTATGATAATGCCTTGAAGTAGATGAATTTGTGATATGTTGTAGCTAATATTTCATAATGTTGTCTACAGCTTGGATCTCCATCTTGGTTATAGAGATAAAGAAATTTTATAGACCAGAAGATGAAAAGAAGATGTTTGATGTGAAATCTTGTTTTGTCAACATCTTAAAAAATGTTGAGATGGAAACTTGGAAGAAACCAAATCTTCTTCTTTTGTATTTGCACCGAAGATAATGCCAAAATAATGGGGAGGGGGAAGTAATACCCCAATTTTGAGTTATAGAGTTCCAAAATGCAATTAGAATTCCACCACAAAGTTAGATTGAGATGGTACTACAATTTCAATGGCATATCTAGTAGACACATAGTTGGGCTAATAAAGATACCTAATAAATTATTTTCCACAAAAAATTGGGAAATGTAATCCAAGTCATGAGATGGTAGGTTGGAGGAAATTAAAACATTCCTAGGATCTCATGTAATGAAATCCACACTACAAATATTTTGTATACCTTAATCCCTCCTTTAGTGGTCTATGTCATGGGGTTGTGTAGTATTTTTCATAGAGCGGGTCTCAACTAAAACAAATGGGGTCATGGATCTCATCTAAAACACTCTATTTGGGTCTATTCATTACTCGTAGTGGGGGGTCATATATAGTGGGTATTGTTGTAATATGTTAACACATGTTATAACATAATTAATTAAAATAATTCATATTTACATTACACACATTTCAATTGATTCTTATCCTTTGATGCCCCTTCACCATCCCATCCAAGTTTTCATATTGTGCTCATCATTGTCTCTTTCTTTCTTATTATTTTCTTATCAAACAATGTGACTTATTGTCTTTTTCTTGTTCTTATCTTATCTAGTATGACACATTGATGATGGCATTATTCGAAATGTGTGGTTTTATAGGCTTGAAATATAAAATCCTATTAAATATTTATGGAGGACTTTACATGATATTGAAAAATATTGTAACTTTGTTGGATGGGATATCCTAAATTTCATATAGGTTGATGTGTGCTATATCTAGTGGAATTGTCACAATCTAGAAAATGTGTCATAATTGGTTTCCTTAATATGCTTCAGTACAACCCTTATAACACTCGCTAACTATTTCTCTCGTTTGATGTACTATTATAGGACGTACAACTAAATAGGTATTTTTCATATCTATCTTCGTTGAGTGAGGGAAGTTCAATAAGAATAGACGAAAGTGAGACATCTAGTAGGTCTAATAGACAAATATCAACTAGAGGTGAGAAGATCAAAATAAAATTCCATAGACACGTAGAATTGTTTATTGCTAAAGGGGGGTCATGTTCTTATTATGATGAAATAATAGACGACATCGAGGTTCCCTTGAGGTACAACCTGGTATCCCCTAGCCTAGGGATAACTAAGGATATTATGTCTCGAGACCCATAAGTCCTAGACATGGAGTACAGAGAGCCATATTGACTTGAGACTAGCCCTGGAGGGCCCATCCTTTTCTTCTTCAACTCTTGAGTCCACCTTGTCAGCAACAGTAGCATCCATCCCATCGACCTAGTCCTTTAGTAGAAATGGGTCTTGCTCCATGAGGTAATGAGTCCAGGTATCATGGTATATGTCACTCTAATTCTCAAAACATTTGAATATGTGCAATTAATTATTTTTATTTCTAACATGTGCTTGGACCTTATGCCTTTCCACTTAACCACACCTGGGGGTAATGACAAGATGCCCTAGTAATATGGTTTCCATAGGGATTGAGTTTCCATTGGGGGTTTCATGAAAGTTCATCATCCATTCCCACCATACTTACCACTTTTCATCTTTTTCCCTCTCATCCATCCCATACACTGGTCTGGGGATTGGGTTTTCCAAGCTAGAAAAGGGTTGTACCTCACCTTGTGGGAAGAAGGGGATAAGGGACCAAAAGGTAAAAGTAACCAACAAATGATAAAATCCAAAATGATGAAACCTTTGGATGCTTCACCCACGGATACCCGAGAAATAAATAAAATGATTCTCAGCAAGAAACAAAGGGACCCGTAAAAATAATAAATCAAGACCTAGTTGGAGGATAGGGGGTCTCATCATGAGCCAGCCTATTAGGTCCATGGGAATATAGTGGTATGACACTACCATTCAGATAGTCACCATGCCAAGGTAGTGGCTCTTGGTGGCATAGACAAGATAAAGGGGGTATCATCACAAGACAACCTTCTCATTTCCTTGAAATTCTTGTAGGTAACATTGTCACCACTGGTCACCATGCCAGGTAAATGTCCCCTAACTAGTATCCTAAAAGAAAAAGAAATAAGAATAAAATATAAAAGGAATGAATTGGCTTGGAAACATTTGCATCCATGACAAGGTGTAACTCACCCTCTTCAGAGGCACCCATAGGTAAGCCATACATTTCCATGTCATCACTGCACCCATTTCCCAGACATCCCTTACCACCTCATCCACTTACATGGCCTGGATTTGTCTTCACCTGGAAACATCCCACATCCAATGAGCACTATCCCAATAGTACATCCTAGCATCCCCTCCAAACCTAGATTGTAGAATAGCATAACATCTTTGAGCACTTGTCTAGGAAAGGGGGTTTCATGCACATGTTTAAATAAATTGATTATTACATGTGATTGACATTGCTATAATCCCTATGACTTATGATCCCATGGAGACCATATTTGTTGATGTTGCAGGGCCACACCCGATGGACAGGTACACATGCAGAGATGATAAGTCTAGATATCCATAGGGATAAAATCTCACTAGATGGATGTTGATACCCCAGCCAGGGGCAAAGATAGATCAGGGGTTTTCTTCAGAGAGAGAGGAGGGCGTTCCACCAGGGAAAACCTGGTAGGCCTGGTCCCAGGGGGGTATTACCCTTCTCACCATGATGTAGTCCTTGGAAGGCCCATGACGTCACCTATCATTTTGGACACTTTGGAGGCAGTTGTGTTCCAAGTGGCACATGTGGCAGGATCCAGAGGCCCAAGGAGACTTAATGTTTTTCTCCTGGACGCCAACATTTCCATAAGAATGCCTAAGGTAACCCTAAAATAACATGACATCATCCTTTCAGCTTGATTTAAGGTCTTATTATGTCATTTAATGTAAAAACTAGATATTACATGTAACTGGCCATGTCGGCCTTTTTTACCTAATTCTGGTCATTGATATTGTATAAATAAGGGTTTTAGCCCTTGTAGTTTACATAATATTTCACTCACACTTAGTGAGGTATGAAATTTGCACCCTAGTTAGGGTTTTATGGCTGAAATTTATTGTGCACTTGTTGGAGGAGGCTAATCTTAGACTATTTTGGCAATTTGCTTGGTGGAAGTGTTCAACTAGGGTTTATGCTTGATGATTCTTGATGAATGTAAGTGAAATTTATTCAATTCTCCTTCATTGAATGGTTATATTCATGTTTATCTTGCGTTTACATTAATATTATGAAATTTCTTTCTTAAAACCCTAGGAAGTCTAGCACATGTTATTGTCCTAGCTTTAAGAGATTTTACCTACTAGATTTTTCTAATAAGTCGATTTCCTTGAAGCTATTGCTAAGGGCCTTTCCATTGCAACACCCTAGCACTTATTGCTTCATCTTAGTCATCATTTTCTTCATCTTTGAGTTAAATAGGGAGGAAAATTTACAAAGGCCTAGGGTTACCTACACCTTATTAGTTATTGTCCCCTAAGGTTTGGTAGTTGAAGCCTTGGCTTACCAACACTTCAACTATAAATATCTCTTGTCTTTGGCTCTCCTAGTATAATCCTTTTCCTTCACGATTTGTTGCCACTTAATGTTCTATCATGTTGTCATTGATGACAAAGGTCTAATTAATTGATGGCAAATGATTGATGTCAATTGATTGAATTGATGTCAAGGAATTGGTTGATACCAAAGGATGATTGAATGATGTCAAAGGTCAAAGGTTTGATGTATACATGTATTATCATAGGTTATTGATGAAGATGGATCAATGAGTTGTCATTGATACATGATGCATAGATGAATATGGATCGATGTGGTTTCATTGGTATATGATGCATTGTTGGATTGATGTAAAGATGAATCATTATTGTTGTATCATGGTTGATAAGGTGTACAAATGGATGAACTCCAAAGTGGTCCCATTATGGTGAAATCCCTCAAGGGAAGATGCTCCTTGAAGTATGGTTGGAGAACCCATGCCTATATGTGGAATAATGAGATGAAGATCAGTGAAGTTGTTAGTGAAACTATCCTATATGGATATTGCTTGTCATGCCATTTCCGGTGGTATGTGGAATGTCACATAACTCCTCATGGTTTGAGAGTTATGGCCCTAAGAAGACAAAGGACCCTCATATGTTGGCTTGAAGCCCCAAGATGTCAAAGATGTCAAAGTGCTTGAAAAGAAGAAATTATTATTTAAATGGTAAAGAAAAGTGATAAAGTCAAGGAGGAATAATTAAATGGAGAACTTCTAATTATGGAAAGTGGTTAACCCTAAAAATGAGGAAAATAGGTTAAGTGACCTAGAAATGGGTTAAGTGACCTAGAATATGCTTCTAAGGAAGCTACTTGGAGAGTATATAAGAGGCAAGGGTCTATTGTGTAGTGCATCTTGTGTGGATCTCTTATGCTCTCTTGATCATGCATTGAAGATCTATTCTGAGAGAGAGGAGATCTGGAGGATCTCATGGATGCATCAAAGTTTTGGTAAGTCTGAGATCATGATGGAAAAAGTCTCGGAAGTTCAGAAACCCTAGTTTCTGAGGTATACGTGGGTTGTAGTGAGCCAGGTCACATACACACGCAGGTTGAATAAGGACATGGTGCGTACAGTGGATGAAGTCATGTAGACTTGTGTGTGAGCTGGTGCCAGGCTCTTGAAGACTGAAGCAGGTTCTCGATATGCATTTTGTGGGCTCAGATCTACCCTAGAAACTCTGGTATGGTTACATTGTTATCTCGATGGATACTCTTGCTTGTTGTGTGGTGAATTCTTAAGGCATTCTTGATATGATTGTTTTGATTTGGTGTGTGTTGGTTGATGGAGTGAGCAACACTCTTATGATTCAGTACTGATATGATTTCCATAATATGTTGATTTCTTATACATGATTGAGTAGCATTCATATTATATGGTTGAGGATCATGAGTAAGTTTGTGGAGAACTTGGATGTGTTATGATTGGTTATTGGTCACATTGGACAATGAGATACAGAAGAGAATGTGATTGAAGGTTGCATAGGATCTGAGTTCATCTTGAAGAGAAAACCCTAGCTTCTCATAAGTGATACGCAGGATGCAATATAGATTGGCCGCATACATACATGAGTTGTACTACTGGTAGGGTGCATACATGCACGTGATGCACTATGGACAGGTCGCATACCTATGACAGATTGATATCTATCGAGGATTGTTGCCTCATCTCAGTTGGTGTTGATGGTGTAAGTTGTGTCTTGCATTATAGATCTGGTGCTCTTGTAGAGTTGTACTCTATTCAGTTGTTGTTGATAAACCCAAGGATTGTAGTCCGTAATAAAAATAAAATTGTACACACATCTTGTGTTCATTGTGTTCCTTGTGGTGATGATCTGTTGATGATATATTGTTGATATATGTTGTTGATATATGTTCACATTTAATTGGTTAAATGACAACAATAAGTAATGAGTAAATGGTGATTGCTAACTAATGAGTTTTGTGTAAAAGGGAAGTTTTGGGAAAAATATCCCTACACTATTCACCCACCCCCCTCTCAGTGTAGTCGGTGTGTCCAACACTTAATACACTGCATTTTCCCTAAAGGAAATCATCTAAGACATCTTATTGAGTGATTTACCAAAGAAACCATCAAAACCTACACCTTAAGCCTCCCACTAACCACTTATAACATTAGAGTAGCCTAACCTACTAAATTTATTGATTTTGTTACTAAAGTAAGATACAACCATATTTTGTTGTATTAAAAGATTCTAAAATCAATTGAAAAAGTTGACTAATGCATTGCCTTGCTTGCTTTTGATAAATGCTAGTATTATAGTGTCAACGATTGATTATTCTTTTTAATTTTGAAGCTATTCTAAGGCACTCATTGTGAAGTGTTGTCTTATAAATATTTCTTCTATAAATTTCTATTTACTTCATCATTATATCAGCCAATTTATTTTATTGAGAAATTCTATGGTTTTATGAAGTGTTATCGGTAAGTTGTACTTGCAAAATATATAGTTTCTTGTTGCTTTTTTTTGGGAAGGTACATGTTAATATTTCATCACTTAATTGGTTATAACCCTGATACTTTCTGATCAGTGGTGAATTGTGAGAGGGGACCTTTTAATAGCCATCTTGACTTTTCCTTCTTAAACCCCCAAGTCACCAGGGACGTCTCCCCTTAGCATTCAACCCTAAAGAGAAAGAAGAATACTATTGAGGTGACACTGATAGGATAACCTCAAGTTATGTCAATTTTCTTTCAATTTACCTTTCCTTTAATTAAAGTACAAATTGTGCAATAAAATTTTGTCCCTCGCTATCCTGACACCTACCTCCCAAGCCCACCCGTTAGTCCTATACTTCCATCTGTCCCCCACTCATCCTATTCCCGACCTATCACCGTCTCGACATCACTCATCGTCCTGTCACCTCCTATCATGTGTCTCCCACTCCCAGTCACCTCTTCCCTAACCAACCATCTTCACTCTCCCTTCGCCATCACATCCTCCTTCCTCGCCAAGTCACCACCATACACCTGTCCTCTACCTTTCCAGGTGTCGTGTCCTCTTTTCTTTCATCCCTCTTTCTCCTGACACCTGCACCCCCATGTCCCCATCACTTGTTACCTCCACCTTAGCATCCACGGGTCTTACCACTCGTCCACCTGATCGCTTTCCCTCTATTGCACCTGTCCACATGGCCTCCCCTCCCCCCACTCCCATGCCACGTAGGTTAAATCGCCACTTCTTGTGTATCCCCCCCATTGAACCATTTTGTGTCATGCACCCAGTGTTATCCTCGTCCATGTCAGCAGACCGGGCCTCCTTGTAGATTCCCAGCAAAGAATTAGTAGCCAAAGGGAGACCGCCACATCCTGCAGGAGCAGATTTGACCAGAGTCTTTCCAAATCCTGATAATCAGTTAATGCAAATGCAGAGGGTGGGTGAGACATCTTATCCTCCCTTAAATGGAAAGCCAAGAAAAATAAAAATGCAGAGGTGACTGCCAGTCCTTTCTGACAAAGATCACGTCCATCAGAAGACTGCACGAGCAATCTGCCCAACGTCTGCATGCACAACCTGACAGAGAAGCTCCTCAATGTCAAGAATTGATCTCCTAACATGATGGTGTTTCAGGGAGTTCGAGACAGTTCCAAGTTTATGTAGGCATTTTTTCCATTTTGGTATCTATCGTTGGTAGAGCTAAGCTCCCGGTTGTAAAGTTTTGATGAAGCACTGGTTTTCCCTAGTTATGCATCTGTATGTGAAATTTCTTATTTAATGACAGTCAACTTCTTTTTCCATATTGTTTCCATCCATTTTTGAAATATTTCGTGATTGACTGAGCCACATGAAGCATTGTGACAGTGTTATATAATTTTTTTATGTTAACGTTGTTATGGTTTCTTTTAATGTTCTTATGATTTGAATACAAGAATTTCTTGTGTTTAAATTCTTCCCCTTCGGGCTGTTGGAAGCTTGATGTTCATAGAAGACCTCTGCACTCTCTCACAGAAGTCTTCCTCCTACTCACCCTTATTACAACTCAATTTCTGAAGTTAAATTAAGACCTCACTTGTTCATGCATAGCCTTAGTCCAGGATTCTGAGTTAAATGATATTATACTGAGTTTACTTCCAGTCGATCACCCCCTTTTCAAACAAATCGTGGCATATAATTGATGTGCGTCGAGATCTGCTCCTGCTACAATCTACGAGTGAATTCTAATGCTAACATTTATGGCACCGTTTCCAGAGACGAAGTTGAATATTTTCCCTGGGATTGAACGACATTAAGCCTCTGATCCTGAAGGTGCATCAGGCATCGGAGCCCTTGAAGATTGATACTATGCACCTAGAAACCTCATTGTGATGACTCCACTATGGTGGACCTACTATTTTAGTTGTGGCTTCCATAGGAAGGAACACAAGGTCCACTCCTTAGTTGCCTCTAGCTACATCTGAAGTTGATCCAGAAAATATTATTAGAAAGGGAAAAGCCTTCAGAGGAGGAGATTCT
>SNQJ01S0015976.1:84745-102792 GCA_010110895.2 Picea sitchensis | reverse complement strand
GACGAAGTTGAATATTTTCCCTGGGATTGAACGACATTAAGCCTCTGATCCTGAAGGTGCATCAGGCATCGGAGCCCTTGAAGATTGATACTATGCACCTAGAAACCTCATTGTGATGAATCCACTATGGTGGACCTACTATTTTAGTTGTGGCTTCCATAGGAAGGAACACAAGGTCCACTCCTTAGTTGCCTCTAGCTACATCTGAAGTTGATCCAGAAAATATTATTAGAAAGGGAAAAGCCTTCAGAGGAGGAGATTCTACTGTTGAACCAAGTATTTCTGATAACTTTCCATCTCCTTCTTTAGAAACTCCATTGGATTCTTTGCATTTCCCTGTCATACCTTCTGCTAGAATTTCTAGAACTCTAAATTTTAGGAGTGTTCCTGTTGAGTTTTCCCCTCCCGGTCTGGGATTGGAGGGAGAAATCCTTGTCACTCGTATCTCCCCTAAAAATTTACCTTGGTCTAGACCTAGAAAATTAGGATATTTTCCTACCCCAGGCTTTAACACCCCTCCTCCTATTACTATTGCTACTACTGTACCCACACCAAGATTTTCTCCCTTAAGCCCTACAGTTTCCCTTATCCGAACACCTTCTCCTCATAGTTCTCTTCTACCTAATATCCCTATGGTAGGAGAAAATCCCCCCATGACTAGGATGGAGGCCATTATAGCTTCTAGGTATTCTCCCCTTGTATTACCTCAGCCTCTCAATGCCCTTCCAGCTGATGGCTACCCTAAGCAGTTGCCCAGGTTTACAAATGAAGGGGACATAACTGCAGAAGAACACCTTGAAGCCTTTTACAATTTCACATATCATCATGTCATCATGCATGTAGACGTATGGATGAGGATTTGTGTTCATAGCCTTGAAGGTAAGGCTAGGAAGTGGTTTAAGTCCCTGCCTCCTAGATCCATCGATGGAATAGAGGCTTTGGATAATGCCTTCTTGAGACAGTAGAGAGATAAGAAAGACTTCATGTATTACATGACAGAGTTCGGATCTTTGAAGAGAAAGGAAGGAGATTTTGTCTCTGACTTCTCCAAGAGGTTCAATAAGATCCTCACTAAGATAAAGACCTCAGAATATTCAGCCAAAATTACTTATGCCAGTGCTTTTGACCCATATTTCTGCCTTTTGTTGAGGGAAAGACGAGCCACTTCCCTGGCTCACATGCAATAATCGGCTGTGGAAGTTGAGTCGAATATATTGGTTGTTGATAGACTCAGGAATAAGACTGAAAGAGACATACCCAGGAGAATATCTGAAGCCCCCACATTCAATTCCTCTTCCCTTCCCCCTTAGATGGATGAAGTAACTAAGGTGCTAAAATCACTTTCGGCTAAGATGGAAAGGTGGGAGTTAGAAGGGAAGCCAATATATAGAAATTCCCAAAATAATGATAGCAGAGGCTTCAGGAGGCCGAATAACAATGTTCCACAGATTATGCCAAGGGAACAAAGGAACAGAGATAGAGACGATCAGAGAATCCAAACCCCTCTCCAAAATAACCTTGTTGTCGATGAGGAATGAGAGGAGAGGAGATAGAAGAGCTTGGTCCTGAAATTCATTGTATTGAAGACACCTCCCCTTTTCCACATTTGACCCAATCTTCATATGAAGAATCCCTCATGAATATTCAAATAAATGAAATGAGTAAGGGGGAGGAGGCCAAAGACAGCAGGCCTAACATATACAACCTCAGGTCAAAGAAGAATGAAGGGAAATCTGATATCCTTGATCAACCTCTCATAGTAGAAAGGCCTGCTAAGCTTGCAACACTCACTACCAAGGAAACAAAAACTCAGAATATTTCTCTGACATCCAAAGACCCTATCCCTGAGGTAAGGGAAATTCCTAAGCCTCCTTCCTCCTTTAGTTTTGAGCACGAAATTCAAAAAATTAGAATTCCTATACCCCTCTTAGAACTAGTTAAAAATGAAGATTTCAAAAGGTCCCTCTCTAAACTGTTGCAGTCTGAGCCACCTCAGCTTACCACAGACTCAGTAAATCTCCAATATTAAAATCCAATAGTCATCCTAGGTCCCATGGTAGAATACATAGATGATTCATCCCCCCCCCCTTCTACACATCTTTGAACATACATGATAAGGTGTTGCATAACTTCCTGATGGATTAAGGGGCTTCCCATAACCTCATGCCCAAAACAATCATGGAAGAATTGGGACTGGAAGTAACAAAGGCTTATTATGATTTGTACTCTTTTGATTCAAGGAGAGTGCAATGCCTTGGAGTCATCAAGGACCTGGTGGTGTCCTTATTTCAGCTGCTAATGAAGAGTGTTGTCATGGACATTGTAGTAGTTGATGTTCCCCCCAAGTTTGGCATGTTGTTGTCAATATATTGGATTAAAAATCTTGGAGGAACATTATAGATGGACCTCACATATGCCACTATTCCATTCTTTGGAGGAGAACACAGAATATTGTATAGAGAAGCTCAGTTGGCCTACATTGTTGGTGACGAAGTAGATCCCACAAATCATCCTATCTTTTCTCTTGACACAAAGTTGGGGTCTAGTTTGTTGCATCTCATAGATTCTCCTGAAGCCCCTCTTGAAATAAAAAAGAAACCCTTGTATAATCATGAAATACCTCCTCCAACTACCTCTGTGTGGAATATTTTCTTCGATGGAGCCTCTTCTAGTGAAGGTGTTCGTGCAGGAGTGGTTTTTGTATCACCTTGTCAGGAAACCATATCCCTGTCATATAAGCTAGAGTTTGAAACCACCAATAATGTGGCATAATATGAAGCTCTTGTTTTAGGTTTACGAGCTGCAAAAGAAATGGGAATTAAAGAGATAACAGTGTTCGAAGATGCTGAGTTGATAATCCAGTAGGTCAGAAATGCTTATCGGGCTAAACATCCTCGACTCAGAAATTACAAAAATGAGGTGTGGGACCTAATTGATAATTTCTTCTCAGCTTTCAACATTTATTTTATTCCAAGAGAAGAAAATACTTTGGCCGATTCCTTAGCTGTCTCAGCTAGCCAGTTTAGGATCCCTATATGACCTAAGATCGAATATGATGTTGAGATAAGATATAGGCCATATGTATCGGACAATATCAGGCATTGGAAGGTGTTTAATGATGATCTTGAAATCAAAAAATTCCTCGAGTCTGTTGATGAGTTGTCTGCATTGCACATTGATCAGGATCCTGATCCTGAAGGTGATCTTCACCTTGAGGTATTTTAAAATAAAATTTCTAATCACCATATTGTTTAGTTGCCTAGCAATCACATTCCAAAGGGACTAGTTCCTTTAGAAAGTTTGTTCGATGGCAATGATGTGGAAGTGAAGGGTAAGGTTTCAAATGAGGATGTTGATGTAACTGAATGCAATATTGGCACAAAGGAGGATCCTAAGTTCATCAAGTTTTCAAACAACCTATCAAGGGAGAAAAGAGCCGAGTATGCTGAGTTATTAAAGGAGTTTGTTGATGTGTTCACCTAGACCCATGAAGACCTCAAGACATATTTCATAGCTGTCATTGAGCATAAGATCCCACTGAAAGAAGATGCTAAGCCATTCAGGCAGAAGCTAAGACAGATTAATCCAACATTGTTGCCTGTCATGGAGAAAGAAGTAAAGAATCTATTGGATGCTCAAATCATAGTCCCTTTGAGATATTCTAAGTCGGTGGCTAATCTGGTGCCAGCAAGAAAGAAGAGTGGAGAAATCATACTTTGTGTTGATTTCAGGAACCTGAACAGGAGCTCAAGAAAGGAAAATTACCCCCTACCTAATATGGAACACATATTGCAGAGGGTAACTAGTGCATCTAGGATATCCATGATTGATGGATTTTCTGGCTAAAATCAGATGTCATTCTTGCCTGAGGATAGAGAAAAAATAGCCTTCACCACTCCTTGGGGCACATTCATGTATGCCAAAATGTCTTTTGGATTGATGAATGTAGAAGAAACATTTCAGCGAGCCATGGACATAGCCTTCATTAGGGAGAAAAATCAGTTTGTGGTGATTTATCTGGATGACATCACTATCTTCTCTAGATCTAATAAAGAGCATTGTTGTCACTTGAGGAAGGTTTTCTTGAAATGCAGGAGGTTTGGCCTTTCCTTAAACCACAAGAAATATTTGTTTGCTATGAAGGATGGGAACTTGTTAGGCCATATAGTATCAACCAAGGGAGTGAGAAATGATCCTAGCAGGGTAGAAGCAATTCAGACCCTGTCACTCCCCAGGTCTAGAAAAGAAGTCCAGAGTTTTTTGGGAAAGATCAACTTTCTAAGGAGGTTTGTCTCAAATTTTGCTGACTTGGTGAAGCACATCACAGCCATGCTCAGAAAGGGAAATGAAGTAAAATGGGTTGTTGAGCCCAGAGAATCTTTTAACCAAATCAAACAAGAATTGACTGAGGCACTTGCGTTGACCAGTCCTAATTATTCCAAGGACTTTTTTATTTTCTCCTTTGCTTCATTTGACATGGTAGCAGATGTTCCATTACAGAAGAATGTTGAAGGGTTGGAGCAGCCCATTTCATTTTTCAGCAGGGCATTAAGAGATGCAGAGGTCAAATATGACATAATGGAGAAGCAAGCCTATGCCTTGGTCAAGACCCTTAAAGCATTCAGAGTCTATGTTTTACATTAAAAACTCATTGCATATGTTCCTTCAACTTCTGTGAAGGACATTCTCATTCATCCTGACATAGATGGGAAAAGAAGCAAGTGGATTTCCAAGATCCTTGAGTTTGACCTGGAGATTAAGCCCACCAAGTTGGTTAAAGGGAAGGGTTTAGCTAAGTTGCTGGTTGAATCCAATTATAAGGCCTTGGGGGTTAGATTCATCAATGCTTACTCAGAAAATCAACAAGCTGAGTTATCCAACAAAAGCAATCAGGGTGGTTTATCACTGCCAGAGTGCACCTGGTATAGAGACATTATATATTTTCTGCTAGAATTGAAACCCCCTGATGGAGTGGGGAAAAGCAAGACAATATATTTAAAGCTCAAGGAAGTTAGGTATTGCCTTATTGACCAGGTTTTATATTGGAAAGACCCTCTGGGAGTGCTTCTGAGATGTTTGAACCCACAGGAGTCCCAAAGAGTTATGTTTGATTTCCATAGCATCCTCTGTGGGGGACACCATTTTTGGAAGACCACAGCCCACAAAATTCTTAGGGATGGGTACTACTGGCCCACTTTATTCACTGATGTCTACAGAGAGGTCAAATCCTGCATCAAATGCCAAAGGTTCTCATGAAATCAACAACTCAAATCTCTGCCACTAAAGCATGTAGTAGCTTCAACACCCTTTCAACAATGGGGGTTGGACTTCATTGGAGAAATTCATCCTCCCTCAAGAAAACAACACAGATGGATCCTGACTACAACAGACTATTTTACCAAGTGGATAGAAGTTATCCCCACCAGGAGTGATTCACACAAAGTTATCATCAACTTCCTGGAGGATATCATAGCAAGGTTTGGCTGCCTCAGCAGAATTGTCACTGATAATGCTGCATATTTCAAATTTGAGCCTCTAGTTAAGTTCTGTGAGAAGTTTGAGATTTCACTTATTCACTCCAATCCCTATTATCCTCAAGGAAATGGACTGGCAGAGTCTTCCAATAAAATCCTGATCAGGCTCATTAAAATATTGTTGGAAGATAATAAGAAGGCCTGGGACTCAACTCAAATTCGTTCTATGGGTTGACCGAGTGACAACAAAGAAATCCCTGGGCACCTGCCCTTTTCAACTTGTTTATGGGACAGAAGCCATTTTTCCCACTCAGTTGGCTCTACCTGCAGCTAAATTATTTCAATATTATGAAGGACATCTATACCATATGGTTAGAAGAATCCATCAAATGGTGGAAGTGCAGCAGACCAGGGAGCAGGTAATGAACAGATCTCACAATCATCAGCAGAAGATCAAACATGCCTTTGACAGGAAGGTCAGGAAAGAAGATTTCCAGTTGGGAGATCTGGTACTTAAATGGGATGCACCCAGACAGGATAGAGGCAAACAAAACAAGTTTGAAGCCCTCTAGATTGGGCCCTTCAAAATCTCTGAAGTGTTTTTAAATAACACCTACAGGTTGTAGGATTTGGAAGGCGAGGAGGTTTTTAATGGCCCTATGAATGGGCATTTCCTGAAGAAATGTTTTGTTTGAGCCTTAGACATCTCCTCTGTTTTTGTAAATATTTATTTATGTTTGTGATTGGTTTCAATAAGGGACTCTATTTCCCAACAGTAGGGCACTGAATTTGCAAAAGGAGTTCTTGGCAGCCAGCAGGGGGCGTGCCATCCCCCATGGAGTCTGATGTTATCACCTAATGTTGTAAGGAGGATGTTTTCCTAGTGAATGAACCCTTTGGCGAAAAAATGACAATAAGCGGGTCGAAAACCCACTTGTCCTAAGTTTTGTGAGTAGGTGCGTATGATTTAAAATGGACGTAGATCTGGGCGGCGGTGATCCACGCATCCAAATATACGGACAAGGTCTAATTCCACACCCCCCCTATCGTTCTTCCTTTAACATATGGGGGGGTCCGATATGGTACTGCGCAAGTTTGAATGGTTGGGATTAAAGCACCCAGATCTATGGACGAGGTCCGATTTTGGACCCCCCCTGTCGTTCTACCTTTAACATGGGGGGGGTGTTCCGGAATTAACCAATTCTTACGTGGGCCCCTTGCTATCCTGACACATGCCTCCCAAGCCTGCCCGCTAGTCCTATCCTTCCATATGTCCCCCACTCATCCTCTTCCTGACCTATCACTGTCTCGACGTCGCTCATCATCCTCTCACCTCCTTCCATGTGTCTCCCACTCCCAGTCACCTCTTCCCTAACTAACTGTCTTCACTCTCCCTTCGCCATCACATCCTCCTTCCTTGCCAAGTCACCACCATACACTCGTCCTCTACCTTTCGAGGTGTCGTGTCCTCTTTTCTTTTGTCCCTCTTTCTCCTAACACCTATACCCCCATGTCTCTATCACCTGTTACCTCCACTTCACCGTCCACAGGTCTTACCACTCATCCACCTAATCTCTTTCCCTCTGTCGCACTTGTCCACATGGCCTCCCCTCCCCCCACTCCCATGCCACACAAGTTAAATTGCCACTTCCTGTGTCCCCCCCCCATTGAACCATTTTGTGTCATGTGCCCCATGTTATCTTCGTCCACGTTAGTAGACAGGGCCTCCTCGTAGCTTCCCAGCAAAGAAGAAACAACCAAAGGGAGACCACCACGTCCTGCAAGAGAAGAGTTGACCAGAGTCTTTACAAATCCCAAGAATCAGTTAATGAAAATGCAGAGGGTGGGTGAGACATCGTCTCCTCCGTTAAATGGACATTCAAGAAAAGACAAGTACAGAGGTGGTTGTCAGTCCTTTCTGACAAAGATCGCGTCAATCAGAAGACTGCATGGGCAGTTTTCCCAATGTCTGCATGCGCAGCCTGACAGAGAAGCTCCTCAACGTCAATCATTGATCTCCTGACATGATGGTGTTTCAAGGAGTCTGAGATAGTTCCAAGTTTATGTAGGATTTTTTTCCATTTTGGTATCTATCATTGGTATAGCTAAGCTCCCGGTTGTAAAGTTTTGATGAAGCACTGGTTTTCCCTAGTTATGCATCTGTATGTGAAATTTCTTGTTTAATGACAGTCAACTTATTTTTCCATATTGTTTCCATCCAATGTTGAAAGAGTTCATGATTGACTGAGTCACATGAAACATTTTGATAGTGTTATATAAATGTTTTATGTTAACACTGTTATGGTTTCTTTTAATGTTCTTATGATTTGAATACAAGAAGTTCTTTTGTTTAAATTCTTCGCCTTCAGGCTGTTGGAAGCTTGATGTTCACAACATACCTTTTCACTCTCTCACGGAAGTCTTCCTCCTACTCACCCTTATTACAACTCAATTTATGAAGTTAAATTAAGACCTCACCTGTTCATGCATAGCCTTACTCCAGGATTCTGAGTTAAAACGATATTGTACTGATTTTACTTCCAGTCGATCACCTCCTTTTCAAACAAATTGTGACATATAAGTGATGGGCATTGGGATTTTCTCCTACTGCAATCTAGAAGTGACTTATGATGCTAACACACCCTACTTAGGGTTTTATGACTGAAATTTAGTGTGCACTTTTTGGAGTAGGCTAATCCTCGACTATTTTGGCAATTTTCTTGGTGGAAGTGTTCAACTAGGGTTTATGCTTGATGATTCTTGATGAATACAAGTGAAATTTCTGCAATTATTCTTCATTGAATGGTTATATTCACATTTATCTTTCATTTACATTAATATTATGAAATTACTTCCTTACAACCCTAGGAATTCCAACACATGTTATTGTCCTAGCTTTAAGACCTTTTACCTACTAGATTTTGCCAAGAAGTCGAATTCCTTGAAGCTATTGCTAAGGGCCTTTCCATTGCAACACCCTAGAGCTTAATGCTTCATCTTAGCCATCATTTGATTCATCTTTGAATTTAAGAGGGAGGGAAATTTACTAAGTCCTAGGGTTACCTACACCTTAGTAGTTATTTTCCCCTAGGGTTTGGTAGTTGAAGCCTTGTCTTACCAACACTTCAACTAACAATATATCTTGTCTTTGGCTCTCCTACTATCATCCTTTTCCTTCAACATTTGATACCACTTAATAGACTCTATTTTCCCTAAATTCACTAATATAAGACTTCTTATTGAGTGATTGACCAAAGAAACTATCAAAACCTACACCTTAAGCCTTCCACTAACCACTTCTAACATTAGAGTAGCCTAGCCTACTAACTTTTTTTCTTTTGTTACTAAAGTAAGCTACAACCATATTTTGCAGAATTAAAAGCTTCTAAAAGAAATTGAAAAAGTTGACTAATACATTGCCTTGCTTGCTTATGATAAATGTTAGTATTATGGTGTCAATGATTGATTATTCTTGGTCATTTTGAATCTATTCTAAGGCACTCATTGTCAAGTGTTTTCTTATAAATATTGCTGCTATAAATTTCTGTTTACTTCATCATTATATCATCCAATTTATTTTATTGAGAAAGCCTGTGTTTTTATGAAGTGTTAACGACAAGTTGTAATTGAAAAATATATATTTTCTTGTTGCTTTGTTCCAGGCAGGTACATCTTGATATTTCATCACTTCATTGGTTATAACCCCAAGAATTTCTGATCAGTGGTGACTTGTGAGAGGGGACCTTTTAATAGCCATATTGACATTTCCTTCTTAAACCCCCAGGTGACTAGGGATGTCTCCCCTGGGCCTTCAACCATAAAGAAAAAGAGGAATAATATTAAGGTGACAGTGATAGGATAACCTCAAGTTACGCCAATTTGATTTACATTTGCCTTTCCTTTAATCAAAGTACAAATTGTGCGATAACAAAACCATCTAGTGAAATTATGGGTACCTAAGGATATTCCTCATATAAACACTGATTTTTGTGTCAACAAAAGGATATACCACATTTCTCCATCATCATTACATGGTTTGGGGCTATTTTCCATGGATGGAATAAAGGTCTGTTACAGCGGAATAACTGAATTGATGGAGTATGTGGGACTCTGTTATATCTACAAATATTGGATATAGGTAGTCCAATATACAAAACGTATGAGAAGATATGGCGTGGTTACAAATTATATACAACTAAAAGATAATGATAAAAATAAAGGAGAATCTATTTATATTGACGAAAGGCCAAAAGAAGTGGGGAATATTGCAAGGTTTATAAACAATGCATGACCCACGAACACAAATAAGAAACCCAATTGTGTAATTTAGGGGCATGAAGGAAACATTGGATTCATATGTGCAATAAAATCAATAATTGCAGCGGAAGAGTTGTTGATTGATTACAATTTGAATCGAGTAGATACAGACGTTGCTCTTATGAGGGCGGTACGTATACTATTTTACCCAGCTTGTAAGAAATGACTCTTATATTTTATGATTTTCATTTAGTGTAATATATCTATACCATTTAATGTTTCACAAACTATTTTTAGTCCATGAGAAACACTAACACGTGTTTCAACATATTGCTCATCAATATTTTCCACGACAAGACAAGAAACATACATTGTCTTGAATATGATCCTCTAAACTAGAACTAAAAAATTATATAGAAAGATATTTAATGATAGCACCAATCCTTTCTTTTATACCACATTAGGATCACTCCTCAAAGCTGTAAATATTTTGATGTTATGTTTTTTACAAGTAAATCGATTTTCATACATTTGATTTTCTTCATTTTTTTCTAATTCTTATATTTCAAGCACGACTTTTAAGCCATAGTTGAATGCAAAAAAAGCTTGGGGGAAACACAACCTTCCGGCACTCAAACTGACACACATGTAAATAAAATCAATGAACATTATTTATAATTAATTACTTGTACATTATATTGTCATCCATAAAGTAATGTGTTTGTTTGTTTTAATAAGGAAAACAACGAAGAAAGAAGTGTCCCCACTAATGGAACACAACCTAGTGATGGGTAGAGTTCCACCCAATGAAGGTGGTGTGAAGCTCTGTACTGGAGGTATTCCATGTGCTATAAAAATGTAGCATGGATTACAATTACAAATATTTAATTGAAAATGGTGTATTAATTATAACCTTACCTATTTCAACTCCAGAGAATCTAGAGGATGAGGCTAGACAAGAAGAGGATCATATGGATACATCTGGAACTACTCCGCTTTCCTCCGCTACTCAAGTAGGTAAAGAACACTCTAATGATATTTTTATTAATGAAATACTTGTAATCAGAATAACAAAAAATATCAATTTAACATTTCTTTCTTATCGCAGTTAATGATTTGTACCCCCGCTTGCAGCAGTCTCGACATTTTGAGTACATGACTAGGTCATCAATAAGACATGCAGAGGACAGAACAACTGAAGGGGAAGAAGGAACTAACGACCTATTTTTTGAATTCATTTCAAATAGAAAGAAATCGAAAAATAAATGATTGCACTTAGAAACATCATGTACCATATTGTGAAAACATGTTTTTGATGATAAAAAATATTGATATGAATTATTTTGTGTCTAAATGAATGAATGAATGAATTTTATATGTTAATGGATGGTTTATATATGTTTCTTTATGCACAAAACCACATATGTTTCTTTATGAATTTGTTGTTTTGCTTGTGTCTATGCATGAATCTTAATGTCTTTCTTTTAACTATTTTTTCGTAGATAGTTTGGGTATTGGGGAATTGAGAGTGATGAGGGGGGGAGTGGCCATAAGAGCTTCCACCTTCACATGGTTTTTTGTGTTTAGTAGAGAATAAATTAGGATTTGGATAATATTGGAGAAAACCTCCCCCAACCCAACTGAGCAACAAAAAAGTCAACGTTGACTTCATTGTTGCTCTGTCAAATCGAGGGAGATTTTATCCAAGATTAGACGAATCCAATAAATTATTCTCAAAACTAAGAGGATCTCATTCATATATTCATGCACTCAATTTTTTTTAATTATTATTTAGTCATAAAAAATTTTGTTAATTTATTTTATTATTTTTCTTATTCTTTAAGTGTTGGTAAAATTATTAGAACAACTACTAGAGGAGATCTATTTGAGAAGTGTTAAACGAATATCATACGTGGACAAAAATTCAATATCCAAGTATTTGAGCTATTATTTCATTTCTAATTTCAATTGATTTGTATGATTGACATGATTATTTATATTGTTATTTTGGTTCTTCATAGTCACGTAGATCTATGATGCACAAGTCATTGACAAGTTGCAATCAGAGCTCATCTCCCTCTTCAACTTCTTCCACCATAAGAACTAATTGTGTTTTTATAATGAATGAGTCCACTCTTCCACTCCCTTATATTTAATACTCCACTGTAGAATCATTTTGTTTGATCTAAACACCAAACTCAAATCTAGAACTAGTTGCATGCATTGTGACTATTGAGTTTTACACTACACTTGACATGAGTTGTGAAAATGAGAGGGTATGTAATATACCAGATATAAAAAGTATGCAGAATAAAAATAAAATTCTAGAAATGGTAGAATAACAATAATATAACCAGAACAATCACCACAATAACACTGAAATGATATAAGAATAACAACATAAATAGTACTTTTATTCTGAGAGCAATGTTCATGGTTCTCTTCGAGGGGGAAACCTCCAGTCGAGAAAAGCTATATTACAATAATCTTCAAGCTAGGGTTCTCATACCCTCGACTCCTATTTATACTAAATATGTCTATCAAAAGAAGCATCTAGAGAAAGATCCTTCTAGAAGCGAAAGATTCTATTAGGTCTTCTTACATTCGACTTATTCTATTTTATTGCAAGGCCTTATTAATATTGACCTTTATTACATCCGAATATATTTTTCTACCTATGTGCGGGTTAGGACCCTAACATGTCCTCCCCCTTAAAGACAACCTTGTCCTCCAGGCTTGAGATGTGGAAATTGGTGCAGAATGGTAGTTGGTTCCCAAGTGGCATCTGCTGGAGTTGTATCTTTCCACTGGACTAACACTTCTTTCATGGTTCTTTGATGCAAGCGACACTCACTTTGGTCCAAAACTGTTTGTAACTATAGCCAAATGGATCCTTCTTTGGCTAACTCGGGAAGGTTGGTTTGAATTTGGCACTTAGTTCCAATCACCTTCTTTAAGCATGAAACATGAAAAACAGGATGTAGCTTCGAATAAATGGGAAAAGCTAACTGATAGGCTACTTGTCCCACATGCTTGAGAACGGTATAAGGACCATAAAATTTGGGCGCTAGATTCTAACAATGCTCGGCCTTGAGGGAATTTTTCTTGTAAGGTTGCAATCGAAGAAACACTTGATCCCCTTCTGCAAATTGACGTTCAGAGAAACCTTGATCTGCTTGTTGCTTCATGTGATTATGTTCCATGAACAAATTATCTTTGAGGGTACATCGAATAGCCTCTCGAACTGTAAGTGTTTGGTCAACCACCTAGACCTTCGAGACACCAGGTAAGTATGAGAAAACTGAAGGTGGCTTCTTTCCATATACCGCTTCAAAAGGAGTCATGGGTGTAGTTGTATGGTATGAAATTTTGTACCACCATTCAGCTAGGGGTAACCATTGAGCCCACTTATTTTTCTTTTCTGAGGCAAAACACCTCAAATATGTTTCCAAACACTTGTTGACAACTTCTGTTTGACCATCAGTCTAGGGATGATAAGTTGTGTTGAGATGCAATTGGGTGCCTTGTAGATTGAACAATTCTTGCCAACAATTGCTTGTGAAAGTTGGGTCGCGATAAGAAACAATAGAGTGTGGCATGCCATGAAGCTTAAAGACCTGATCCATGAAACTTTGAGCCACCATGGATGCTGTAAACGGGTGTTGAAGAGCACAGAAATGAGCATACTTGGAAAGGCAATCAACAACCACCATGATGACTGATTTATTTCCCGATATGGGTAAGCCTATAATACAATCCATAGAGATATCCTTCCAAATAGTAGGTGGAATCGGAAGCGGTTGTAGTGTGCCCGCAGATTTTACTATTTTTCCCTTATTTCATTGACACACATCACATTCAGCGACAAAATTACGAATGTCATGTTTCATACCATCCCAGAAAAAAGAACATTTGACCATGTCATAGGTTTTGGTGAACCTAGAGTGCCCCACTATGGGTGTAGCATGAAGCTCGTAAAGTACCATGGATTTAATATTTGGTTGTTTACTTAAATACAAATGGCCTTTGTATCAAAGATCATCATGGAGCCAAGAGTACCCTGGGGAAGCTGGAGCATTGGACTGCAATTTTTGGATCAGATGCAAACTTTTGGGAACTTGTAGCCATTCCTGGTGAACATCTTGGAGCCAATCTGGTACAATGAAGGAAAGAGAAAAAAGGGATCCTTCATCTTCATATTTTCAGGAAAGTTCACCCGCCACCACATTGTCTTTTCCTTTCTTGTAAATGATATCATAATCATATCCAAAGAGCTTAGTCACCCATTTTTGTTGCTCCTGGGAGGAAATGCGTTGTTCCAGAAAATACTTGAGGCTTTGATGGTTTGTCTTAATTTGGAAACATTGCCCCAATAGATAAGGGTGCCATAGATCAATGAAATGCAGAATAGCCAACATTTCCTTTTCATAGATTGATTTGCCCATATTTCTTTCAGATAGTTTCTTGTTGGTAAAGGCCAAAGGCCGACTCTCTTGCATAAGGACAACACCAATTCCTTTCCCTGAGGCATCATATTCCAAGACAAAGGTCTTTGTGAAATCAGGAAGGGCCAGGACTGGAGTGGTGCACATGGCCATATTCAAGGTTTGAAAAGCTTGAGTAGTGGTTGGATTCCAAGTGAAAGAGTTCTTTTTTAGGAGAGCAGTGAGAGGTGCTGCAATCTTTCCATAATTCTTAACAAATTTACGATAATAACCTATTAAGCCCAGAAATCCATGCAATATTTTGAGATTCTTTGGGTGAGGCCAGTCTTGCATAGCTTCAATCTTTTTTGGATCCACCCTGATGCCATCCTTTCCAACCAGATGACCCAAGTATTCTACTTCTGAGGCGCCAAAAGCACATTTAGACTGTTTTAGGAAAAGTTGGTGCTGAGAGAGAAGATGGAGAACTCGATCCACATGAGCAAGATGGTATATCTAGGTTTTTCTATAGATGAGGATATCATCAAAGAAAACTAAGACAAAATGATGGAGAAAAGGATGAAAGACATGATTCATGAGGCTTTGGAAGGTGGAGGGGGAATTACACAAGCCAAAGGGCATGACCAAAAACTCATAGTGGCCCTAATGAGTTCTAAAGGAATTCTTGGGAATGGTTTCCTCTTTCATATGTATTTGGTGGTATCCCGAACAAATATCAAGTTTAGTAAAGAATTGGGTGCCACTCAATTCATCCAGGAGGTCATCAATGATAGGAATGGGAAATTTGTCTTTAATGGTAAGTTTGTTGAGGGAACAGAAGTCAGGACACATTCACCAAGAAACTTGTTTCTTTAGGACCATGACCACAGGAGAAGAGTAGGGTATCATACTAGGGTGGATAACGCCTGCATTAAGGAGTTCCTAGACCATTTTCTCAATTTCATTTTTTTGGGAAAAGGGGTGATGATACAGACAGATATTGGGAGGAAGGCTTCTGGGTATAAGGGGAATGGAATGATCATGAACACCACGGGAAGGATGGATTCCCTAGGGAGTGGAAAAGACCACTTGATGTTTATAAAGGATGGCTTGGAGGTCTTGCGGCACCAAGGGTGTCTCTGTTGCTTGTATGGAATGGAGTTGGGAAATAACGCCAAAATGACCTTTTTTTAGTAGCTTTTCCATGCGATGGGAACTAATGATCTCAGGTGAGCTGATGGTGATTCCTTGGAACTTATATTGGTGGCCCTCATGGTCGAATTGCGTGGTTAATTCCTTAAAATCCATGAGAATGGGACCCAAAGTCCTTAGCCAATCTGCACCAAACACAATGTCACAACCACCCCATCTCGATAGCAAACATATGAGATTTCAGATGGTAGTCATTAATTTGGAGACGCACATTTTCACAACACCCTCCACATTTCATGGATCCACCATTGGCAATCATGATTTGGAAGTTATTGACGACATGGATGCAAAAATGAGTTTCTTGGGCAATGCGGTGATGAATAAAATTATGGGTGCTTCCACTATCAACCAAAATGATGACCTTCTGATGCTTGATGTAACCAATTAGCTTGAGGGTTTATGGAGAGGAGAAGTCAGTGAGAGCATTGAGGGAAATGATCGGTTCTACTTTGGGAGGGTCTGAGGGAGGGGTTATGTTAGTGGTTTTAGGTGACTCAAACACAAGGGGAGTTTCAACATCCTCTTCCGAAATATCCTCGGAGATGGCCATAAAAATATTTTTTTCCTTACACTTGTGGCCCGAGAAATATTTTTCATCACAATTATAATAAATGCCTTTGAGTTGGCATTCATCCATTTCATCCCTGGTCAATTTTTAGATCTTTAGTGGAGCAGAGGGAGTAGTGGGATTTACTAGTTTAGGACGAGGGATAAAGGAGGTTTTTCGGTTTTGAGAAGATACAACATGTTGTTCTTCTTTATCTCTTTTAGTAGCCTCCACCAAACTCTGAGGCCGAGCCATGAGGACATGGGCCTAAATCTCATCCTTGAGGCCACTGATAAAACACTCTCGGAAAAAGGCATCATACATGCCCTCGGTCCGAAAATCTAGGCGCTCAAAAGCGGCTATAAATTCTTCCACTGTTCCTGATTGTTTCAACTTTGTTAAATGGCCCAAATGGTTGGTGTTAGTGTCAAAGCATTCATAAATCTCTACCACAAAGTGTGTCCAAGAAATATACCCTTGATGGGAATTTTTTCTCCATTGCCAACGTTCTTGATCTAGATGGAGAACACCATATCGGAGTTTGGCCAAAGTCATCTGTAATGTCGTATAAAGAGAAATAATGTTCCATTTGGGTTACCCAACCAGTGGGGTCTGAGCCATCAAATTTGGTCACATCCACCCACAGAAGGCATAGGTCACGTTGAAAGTGATGGTGCTAAAAGTTATGGGAATGAGAGGAATGTTCACCTTCAGTATGTGGGGATGAGTCATAGGAAGGGTTATCTATAGGGATATGAAGCTTGGTGCAGAGTTATGAAAAGATAGATTCAAGATGGGTGGTAAGGTCTTGTTTGATTTCCTCCATTGAGGACTGCATGGCTATATTGATGACGACAACATTAGCACTGAGTTGTTTTACTTCTTGTTGGGTCTCGATGAGACTAGATTGCAAGGTATTGAAGCGAGCTTCCAAGTCTTGGCTACGGGTATGGTCCATGAGGAAAAGGGAACCGAAAAGGGGATGGTGGGGTCAACAATTTTGTTGAAAAATTATATGTATGAATGTGATAAGGGCGAAGACATGAATCTAGTGGAATAGGTCTCAAATAATGGTGAAAATTTTTCCAGACTTTGTTTTTTATTTTTTTTTACACCTGCGGAGTTATACTCTGGTCTGAAGAATACTGTAGTGATGAAATGACCAAATTCTTAACCAGGAATAAATGTGTATTTACTTGGAAACCCAAACATAGTTGCACGGCAATAGATCTTGTCTGTTTTGATTTGTTTATATTTTTGTCCCCAAGGGTTAGGTATTCAAGGGTTCTACAGACAAGGGTTTGCCCTGTGGTATAGCTCTTTGATATGCGTGTGGGGTCCAACAGTAGGACTCGGCCCAATATCTCAGGGAACTAACTAAGGAGGATAGATCGTGCCCTTAGTCGTACTACCTGACTACCTAGGTACTAGAGAGTATCTTCCCAAGTGTTGTTCTCGGTGGCACTATAGTAGTTAGGAGGTTGATCGGTTTATTTAAAGAGGCCTTCAGGAAATCTAGGTTGATCCGTACACAGGTGATGTTTGATGCGCTACCACTCGAAGGGGTACCAACAGGGGTTACAAGGGTGGCCAACAGATGTGTGCTTAAGAACCACTTGTATTTCTTGTGTGTATGAATCCCTCAACCACGGGTTTATGTGCTTAATGATGGATCTTTGTGGCTTAAAGACGTCGGAATACATCTCTACCTTGAAAAAAAAATTACCCACAATTTCTGCCAAGGAAATTGCTCTGATACCACTTGTAATATACCAGATATAAAAAGTATGCAGAAGAGAAATAAAATGATAGAAATGGAAGAATAACAGTAATATAACCATAACAATCACCACAATAACACTGCAATGATATAAAAATAACAATAGAAATAATGCTTTGATTCTGAGAGCAATGTTCACGGGCCTCTTCGAGGGGGCAACCTCCAGTCGAGAAGAGCTCTATTACAATAATCTTCAAGCTAGGGTTCTCATACCCTCGACTCCTATTTATACTAAATATGTCTATCAAAAGAAGCATCTAGAGGAAGATCCTTATAGAAGCAGAAGCTTCTATTAGGTCTTCTTACATTTGACTTATTCTATTTTATTGCAAGGCCTTATTAATATTGACCTT
>SNQJ01S0015976.1:51284-83042 GCA_010110895.2 Picea sitchensis | reverse complement strand
AAAACCTACAGGAGAAATAATATTCTTCATAAAATGGTTAACCATGCCCTTCGAAGCAAGGAGGTTTTTATACAAAATAAATATGAAAAGTATCTAGAATTGATCAAATTGATTCAATGTTCTACTTCTAGATTCTAACTATAATATGGTAACAAAATATAGCATTGTGCTAAAATATAGAACTTCCATCAAACTATCTTCCCAAAATCATGATTCACAATCTGCAACATATGGATTCATATCAGATGTTGATATGAATCCATCATTCTCGTTCTCATTCACATCTGATCTGTTGTCCCGTGCCCTTGTTTTAGTCAAAACATGATCATGTTTTGATCTATATTGGATCTGCAACATTTTCATATGCTTCCAAATTGTTCCATGTTTGACCATTTTGGATCAACAATATCTACAGTTGCTTCCAAATTGCGCCCTATTGACCATTTTTGCAAATAAAATTGTACACAAGTAAGCACAAAATATATTATATGACTTAATTAATAAGATATAAAAAAGTAATAATCAAGACTTTACCTGTGCAAAGTTACATGTTTACCCCAAAAATAATGTTTCCCTCATGGACTATGATGGAAAAAAATAGTTAAAAAGGCTTATGAATAGGAATAGGAACTAGAAAAGTGGAGTCTCAAGATCACCCCCCAACTGTAGTGATTGCATGTCCCAATGCAACAAATTACTATGAATATTTATGGTTTGGTTCCTTGTGGGGAACATTTCCCAAATACCATTGACTCTAATCAACTCTTGTTCGGCCTAATTCTTGTGGCAACATATATCCCTGTTGACGGATGACTTCTTTCCAAAATTATTCCTCTTTCGTAGGCTCTAAAATTTCCCAAAGGATAGGGAAATGGAAGCTCATTCCAATCCACTAGGTCCCCAATGCTTTTAAGCAATCTGTATATCTATGTACTTTGTCCAATGCTTAGTGAAAAACAAATAAACACAAGGGTTCCCTTTTCTCTTGTTCAAATGAAAGGTATTGCAGCCTCTTTTGTATACAAAATACTATCTCAAACCTGTTTAAGGCAATCCAATTTTCACAAAAGAAGAGGGATTCCTTCTAATTTGCTTCTTTTACTTTTCATGATTTCAATTATTTCTTCAAACAAATTGGTAGGATTAGGCTCACCTATTAATTTTAATCCTTTGGTCTTCTCAATTCTATCAAAAAAGTACATGGATTTGTTCCATTCAATTTGATTTTGCATAAAGGATGTAAAATCCTTGATCTATGCATCACCAACATATGGGTTTGGATCCCATTCAGTGTGTCATGTCATCACCATGTCAAACTAATACAACTCACAAAGAAGATTTTTATCTTCTTCACCCAAAATATAGTACAACGCCAAAAATCGATATACAAAGTTAATGTAATAGCTAGCACCTACAGCAAGAGCACGAGCATGTAATGAATCCATTTTACTCTTGAGAAAAATAGAGTAAATTGGTGAAGGAATAGAGTATGCCCTCATGGCATGCCACAGATGGCACAAATATTGTTTATCAAACTTCAACGTCTCTATCACCTTTTGTAACCTTGATATTTCCAATTGGGAATTTTGAAACCTCATTCTTTCGGCTCTCTATAAATGTTCTACTGCTTCTTGCTTTTCCATCAATTTGTCCATTTTTTTCGAAAGTACCTCTACCTTTTATTTCCACTTTTCCACTTTTTCTCTTAGTGATACAATGTCCTCTGATGCAACAGTCATTGTCTTATCTTGATGTCCTTTTTCCATTATTTCTTTTCCATTTTTCTCTGCTTCTCCTTCTTCCTGTAGTTGATTTTCTTTCAATTTGTTGTCATCAAGTGAAGCTGATGAAAACAAAGGATATACTTTTTAAACTCCCTAGAACAAAAGGTTTTAACCCTCATGAGACTCACATAGCTTCAATTTCTAATTTACTTGCTCCAATCAAACCCTTAATTTGTGATTTCTTCTGAACAATTTAATATTAACTCACTTCATCATCTGATAGGCTTGTTGATAATGTGAATTACTGCACAAGGGTCTCTTAATTACAATAAAGGGTTTTTGGCTCAATTTGCTAACTGGTTTTCCCAAATCCACATCTATTATAACTGCACCAGCTTCTCCAAAGGATTCATCTTCATCTTCATCACAAATAATTACAGGTCCCTATGAAATTTCCTCCATTTTGCAAGGCATACGTGACTTTTTAGGAATCTTCCCTGATTATTTTTGTGCCATTTACAATGACCTTGATAATACTAAAGTTTTAGTTTTTATTTCTATTATCTTTTCTTCCTTTTGAACCCTGGACAATAGAACTGCATGTTCCATATCCCTCTGATTGCTTCTCTTCCTTAACTAACATCTCTTCTTCATCAGGATCTCTCGCTTGATCAGGAACCTATGAAGAGCGATAAACAACTTATGCAACCATATCCATATATGATCCTATTTCCTGTAGATATTCCTCTTCCTCGACTAGATATTATTGTGCATGTTCCTAAGAAAACAAAGAGTCCATATTTCTTCCAACGGTAGACAAAGCATCACATACCAATAATTTAATCAACCCATGATGGCTTATACCTCTGAATGGATTATGGTTTTCTTGTTTTTTGGCACTCATCAATTCTAAGGACCTCAACAATAAATAGGGAATGTTAACATACCTTTAGTGCCTCAGATGAACCAATAATAGAAATGGTATCCATACAATAATTGATATCGACCCTCACAAGTAAAAAATTTATGAACAAATAGGAAACATGTCGTCAAGGTTCATCTAATGAGCTCCTAAAAATTCCCTTTAGGCCTCCATGTAGTTTCTCATTGGTTCCTCTGACAAATTCATCTTTCATATCAGTATAATCTACTCGGCAATTAAACCATCTCTCCCCATAAAAAACTTATCCTATTACTCTTGTAATAGACTCCTTAGTCACTAGAATTTTGATACCCCTGACTCTAGCCATGGAACCATGTATACATCGGGTGAATTCGATGGAAATTTCAATGTAAAATCCCTGCAATCGTTGAAAATACCCCAACCAACCCGCTTGTTCGAAGATTCTAGTTTTTTTATCATGTTGATACACCACCGCAACACCTATGGGTTCATGGTGGATTGGGGGTCCTCCCATCACAATGAATCAAGTGGTCAGCAATAAGATAACTTGGGAACCGTTGTGGAATTTGCAGTAAGGAATAACTTGAAATGAGCAAAGACACAAGGAATCAAGCCAACAGATTCCTTTTCATGCGTGAATTCCTTGCATGTCAAATCAAGGGTAAGGTTTTGTCTTGAATTATAAACATGCATGGGATATGTCATTATGATTATGCATGCATAAGATATGAAATTATAATCATTCAGGGAATTGGAATATTTTTCATGATATTATTGCAAAACAAGGATAGGAAAAAGGTTTAAAGTCCTTTTTATAGACAATCATATTGATAAAAGGAAAATCCCCCCAAATTAAGGTTTGTTCATACCACAGGACAATAGGATAACTTTGCACAAGAATTTATGATTAAATTTTCATACATCAAATGAATTAAGAAAAGAAAATAAATGTATGCATACCTGAGCAAAGTTTGGAAACATACAAACCAATGGTCATGGGAGAGACCAGCCAGAAAAAATGGAGCATGTTATAGAATTCCAAAATTCTAAATTCTGAAGCCAAAATATCCTTGTATAATGATGAAGAGTTTGATAATGTAGAATACTACGGATCTGCAGCTGGAAGTAGTAGCTAGGATGTGCAACTGTGATCTAAAACTCATATGTAAAATGGAATATATAAAAGAGAATACTTCTGAAAGGATAGAAAGAGTAATGAGTTTTCGACAACACATGTATTCCAACAGAGGATGAACACCTTCAGTAACCACTCACACAACCGGATCAAATATCAACACATCGATGTTTTGACGTGGTAAAACCCCTACGGGGAAACATCCACGACACCAACCAATGCAACCACTTGGAGTAGTTTATTAATGCAAAAGAAAAATATTACAGAGAGATTTTACAAGATATTTTCTCACAATCGTTCATCGAAAAATGACCCTCCATGCTCTTTAAATAGAGATCATGGATCAATCGGGTGTTAAGCCACAGATCAATGGTCGTTAATATCGAGAATATGAACCATCATATCACTTTATGTCAGGAACATATCATGACCATCGGATTTCCTAACTACAAATGCATACTAATGCATACTAAATAAACACACTAAGAAACACACTTTTACCTAATGACACATTAGACCAACTAGATCTTAACTAACTCCTAAGTGTCTAAATATCCTAACATCCCCCCTTACAAACAACTTGGGATAGGATTGAAGGATTTACAATAATGACACAATAGGATAAGGAAGGAGGAATTAGAGCCTATCCCCCCTTGATGACAACTTCCTGAACTCATAACATAGATCGAAGTTTGGAAAACTTCGCTTCTGTAAGAGACTTTGTGAAAATGTCTGCAACTTGATCTTCTGTAGGGAAAAGAGCACTTCAATAACTTGATCATGAATTAGCTTTCTGATGAAGTGAATGTATAGATCAATGTGTTTTTTTCACTGATGTTGAACTAGGTCTTTGGTGATATTGATGGCACTTTGATTGTTGCACCAAAGGTTGGTCGGATCCTGCTACTGGAATACAAACTCAAAAAGAATTTGTTGAAGACATAAGGATTCATAACTTGCATTTACCGCTGCTCGGTATTCTTCTTCTACTAAAGAAATTTAAATAGCATGTTGCTTCTTACAGGCCCAAGTGACAGGTCTTGAACCAAGGCTGAAAAAATAACCTTTAGTAGAATTCTGATCATCAGGGTTGTCGGCCCAATCTGAATCAGTGGAACCAACCAATAAAGGATCCCCCCTGAACTGTAATGTATCTTGAACTGAATTGTACCATGGACATATTGAAGTATCCCTTTATTTTATTTCCAGTGGCGTTCATGGGGTGTTTGCATATACCAGGAAACAATACCAACATCAAAGGAAAGATTAGGGCAGGTATGAGTCAAGTATAAGAGGCTACCAACTAATTGACAGTACAAGGTGGCATCAACTTCGAGAGAAGTACAAGTGGTAGCAAGCTTTAATCCATAATGGAAGGGAGAAGGGGTTGGTTTACAATCATCCATGTGAAATCAATGAAGAAGGTCACAAGCATACTTAGATTGGGAAAGAAAAATTCCTTCATTGGTTTGCAAAACTTGGAGGCCAAGGAAATAGTGCAAAAATCCTAAGTCTGTCATTTCAAATTTATTCTTAAGATTGGTTTTCACATGGTTTAAATTTTTTTAGTCACTACCAGTAAGGATAAGGTCATCAACATAAAGGACAAGGATTATGAGATGGATTCCTACTTTCTTGGTATATACATTAGGATCATAATGGAATCTAGAGAATCTAGTGGCAATAAGAAAGCTCTCCATTTTGTCATACCAAGCTCGGGGAGCTTACTTAAGACCATAATAAGATTTCTTAAGGTGACAAACAAGGCTAGAGTCATTCTGGACATAGCAAGGAGGTTGTTCCATATATATTTCTTCTTGCAAATATCCATGCAAGAAGGAGAATTTAACATCCATCTGATGGACCTCCCATTTAGGTGAGGCGACAAGGGAAAGAACAAGGAGAATGGAATTCATTTTGGCTACAGGGGAAAATGTTTCATTATAGTCAATTCCTTCAACTTGGGAAAATCCTTTGGTAGCTAACCGATCCTTGTGTCTTTCAACACTTCCATCTGATGCATACTTAGTTCTGTAGACCCGTTTACATCTGACAAGTTCTCTTCCTTTTGGAAGTGGTACAAGATCCCAAGTATTGTTTTCCATTAAAGAAAAATACTCTTCATTAATTATTGTATCACAATCTGGATGACCTGAAGCTTATGAAAATGTCTCTAGATCACGAGTCTTTGAAACTTGAGCCAAAAGAGAAGAGACTCTCTAGAACTGTGAACGTGTCTGAAGTTGATATGAAGAATCACCAGCTAATTCTCGTGTTGAATAGACCCATCTAGGAAGCGGTGTAGCTGGAGATGGTGTTGGTTCAGATTCAAAGGACTCGTATGGAGGAAGGTGAGCAGGTGGAGGTGGATTTTTATCCTCACTATCATCATCTAAAGAAGAAGCTAGAATAGAAGAAGGCACAAATGTTGAAGATGGCTTGCAGGCCAAAGAAGGCACAAACGTCGAATGAGGCTCGCAGGCCAAAGAAGTCACAAACACCGAATTAGGCTCACAGGCCAATAGATTTTCATCAAATTTAACATATCTTATAATAATAATTTCATTACAATGTGGTTGAAGAAGTATATAACCTTTGAAATCTTCAGAATAACCAACAAATATACACTTCTCACTTTTAGGCTGTAATGCTTTTCTTTTCTCATCAGGAATCTGCGCCCATGTTATACTGCCAAATACACGGAAGTTACTTACATATGATTTAATTTTAGTCCAAGCTTCTTTTGGTGTTATATTTTTAAGAGCCTTTGTGGGAGTGCGATTTAATATGTAATTTGCAAAGTTGATGGCTTTCACCCAATACTTTAGACTTGATCCCTTAGATTGGATCATACAATTAGCCATTTCTTTTAATGTGTGGTTCTTTCTCTCAACAACACCATTTTGTTGTGGTGTATATGGAACAATGTGTTGCATTTGGATTCCCTGTATAGTGCAGTAACTTGTAAAATTATTTTTCACATATTTACCTCCATTATATGCTCTTAACCTTTGAATTTGATGTCCATATTGTTTTTCTACAAGGGTCTTGTAGGCCAAAATCTTGTCAAAAAATGTGCTCTTAAGTTTTAAGAGGTAAACCCAAGTACGTCTAGAAAAGTCATAAATGAAATTTAAGAAATACTTGCACCCAAAAAAATAAGGAGAAGAAAGTGGACCACACAAATCACTATGAACAAGCTGCAAAGGGCCCAAGGCGTGCTAAGAGGCACATTTGTCAAAATTGTCTTGATGATGTTTGTCGAGAACACAACCGACACAAACACCATATTTGCATGAAACAGGAGGAAGAACAATCACCATATGTTGATTACATAGTTGTTGCAATGAGCGATTGTTTAGATGACCAAAACGCTCATGCCAAAGTTTGCTCAATTCATCTCTATGAGCAACAAAAACTGATGAAAAAGATGATAAACCAAAGTTGTCAAACTTGTACAACCTAGTAATATCATCAACAATTCTATTTGCAAGAACATGCTTAGGATCTTTTAGATCATTGATTACAACTTGGTGAGGTGAAAAATCGACGATTTTACCTTCATATGAATGAGTGATTTGATATATTGAGAGAAGGTTACAAGAAATACTTGGATCACATAATACATCATTGAAATAACCATTTTCTACTTGAACTATTCCAGATCCTACAACACTAAGAGATATATCATCACCAACAAATATTTTATTGGTGTTACATTCATTTAGAGAAGAAAATATGTCTTTATCCTTAACCATATGATAAGATTCTCCATAATCAATAAGACACTCATTAGAAGAAGAAGTAGAAGTTGTATTGAAGGAGAAACCAGAAAAAAAAAAGTAGTAGAATCAATACCGATGTAGTGTTTCTTCATCATTGATTCTAAAGTTGCCATCTTCTTGAAACATTTGGACTCATCATGACCATATTTATCATAGAAGTTGCAATGTTTGTCAGTCTTCTTATTTTTATATTTTTCTCCTTTGTTACAATTAGAAGAGGAAGTTGTCTGAGTGGGTTTGGACCCTTATGTTGCTTGTTGTTGTGGCGAGAATGTTGCTTCCTGGGATTTTTGGGTTTATCTTTTTGATGGGAGACTAAGGTTTTGTTGGAGGTACCTGCAGTGTTGATCACTCCAAGTTGTGCAAGATTACATTTCTCTCTAATCAAAGAATCGCAGAAGGAATCAAGAGTGGGTTTTTGATAAGTTGTCCCTAGAGCCTCTTTCATGGCATAAAAGGTAGATACAAACACAGAATATGCACTACCTAGCTTAGAAAGAATAAGATAGATGGAAGATCTTCATCCATCTTTATCTTACATTCTTCACATAAAATTTTGAGTTTTTTAAACTTAGATAGATACTCTTCAATGCAAGAAAAAATTGGACTTAAAGTCAGTACTTGATTTTCTAACTATTGTTCTCGAATAATATTGTGTTTACAAACACAGATTCAATATTTTCCCAAGCTTCATCGAGTTTATCAATTTGTTTAAGGTGGAACCTTAAATCATGAGAGATGGGAATTATGATTAGTCCACATGCTTTGTCATTCCTATTAGACCATTTGACTTTCTTATCAACATCAATAGGTTATGGTTCCTTTCCCAAGGTAATCTGGTACAAGCCTTTACTTCTTAATAAATCCTCCATATGGGATTTCCATTGGAAGTAGTTGGTGCTAGTAAAAAAAAGATTACTTGAAGAATCCATATTAAATATGTAGATAATATGGATTTAAAAACTGAAACTAATGATCTGGAAGGAAATATCTCAAAAAATCAGGTGGTTTTAAAAAAAAATGGCACTGAAAATGGACTTCAGATGTGAAAGTTATGCCCTTTTAAAAAAATGCATAAACGGTAACCAAAGGACCACGTGATGGTGTAAGTTTCTTTATGAAGTGACCCACTTTTATAAAATGAAGTGGGAATCACTTTTACAATGAAGTTACTTTATAAAATAAAGGTTGCTTGCAAAATAAATAACTCTAAAAGCTACTTATAGTGATTCATGTTTATACTTGAAGTGAAATACACTTTACAATGGAGCATGAACTTTAAAAAAAAGTAATGAAAAAAGAGAATTGAACTCAAGACCTATGAATTAATAAGGAAACTTTTAACCAAGTGGGGTAGCAAAGCATATTGTATTGTTTAGCAAGAGGATTGGGGTTGTTGTTAAAAAAAACTCTTTTCACACAAGAAAAAAAAATTTGCTTCTCGATGACAACAATGGTTATATCTCAGTTAGCTTACCCAAAAAATGCACATTTTCCTATCTATTTATGATTTACTGAGATCTCACAAGGAATGGGGAAGAGAGAATACACAGATATAAAATAGTAGCAACCCGGAAACAAACAATATAAAACTGAAATAATACTCTGCAAAAAATTCAAAAAGGACGTATTCAAGCTTTATACCTCCAGATCTAGCTGAAATGGTCGTA
Source organism: Picea sitchensis (assembly GCA_010110895.2). Classification (NCBI taxonomy): domain Eukaryota; kingdom Viridiplantae; phylum Streptophyta; class Pinopsida; order Pinales; family Pinaceae; genus Picea; species Picea sitchensis. Next base: position 73,824 of record SNQJ01S0015976.1, on the reverse strand, counting down.
TCTTGGGAAAATGGAAACCTTTTCGAGTTAAAATAAAAAAATTCATGAATGAAACGAGTGATCCAGATGCAATGGAACATTCCTCTCAGCCCAAAAATTTACAGAAATGGAAGAAAATGGATATAAGGCAACTCGACTTCACGATCTTGATCTACAACAGGAGCGGGTATTCAAACAGGTTTGGATACCATGTTCTACAACACAGGTATTCCAACAGAGGACAAACACCTTCAGTAACCAATCACACAACCATATCAAAGATCAACACACCAATGTTTTGATGTGGTAAAAACACTACGGGGAAACATCCACGGCCCCAGCTAACGTGGCCACTTGGAGCAGTTTATTAATGCAAAATAAAAATATTACAGAGAGATTTTACAAGAGATTTTATCATAATAGACCATTGGAAAATGACCCTCCATGTTCTTTAACTAGAGATCATGTACCAATCGGGTGTTAAGCCACAAATTAATGGTTGTTAAGGTTGAGGAGAATATGAACCGTTGGATCACTCTGTGTCAGGAACATATTGTGACCGTCAGATTTCCTAACTACAAATGCATACTAATGCATACTAAAGAAACACATTAAGGAACACACTTTTACCTAATGACACATTAGACCAAGTAGATCTGAACTAACTCCTAAGTGTCTAAATATCCTAACAATGAGATCTACTTGTGAAGTATGATAATGACTTGAAGTAGCTGAATTTGTGTTATGTTGTATCTAATATTTTGGAATGGGATCTGCAGCTTGGATATGTAGCTTGGTTACAGAGATAAACTAATGCTATAGACCAAGAAGCTGAAAGAAGATGTTTGATGTGAAAGCTTGTTTTGACAGCAGCTTAAAAAATGTTGATATGGAAACTTGGAAGCAACCAAGTCCTATTCTTTTGTATATGCATCGAGGACAATGCCCAAATAAGGGGGAGGGGAAATTATACCCCAATTTTGAGTTATAGAATGTCAGAATGATGAATTTTGAAGCCAAAATATCCTTGTAAAATGTTGAAGAGTTGAAGAATGTAGAAGATCAAGGATCTGCAGCTGGAAGTAGCAGTTAGGATCTGCAAATCATATATACAACAAAATATATAAAAGAGAATACTTATGAAAGGAGATAAAGAGTAATGAGATCTTCTTGTGAAGTATGATAAGGCCTTGAAGTAGCTGAATTTGTGGTATGATGTAGCTAATATTATAGAATGGGATCTGCAGCTTGGATCTACAACTTGTTTATAAAGATAAAGCAATGTTATAGACCAAGAAGTTGAAAAGAAGATGTCTGATGTGAAAGCTTGTTTTTTCAGCAGCTTAAAAAAAGTTAAGATGGAAACTTGGAAGAAATTGAGTCTTCTTATTTTGTATATGCACCGAGGACAATGCCAAAATAAGGGGGAGGAGAGAGTAATACCCAAATTTTGAGTTATAGAATTCCAAAATGTTGAATTATAAAGCCAAAATATCCTTGTAAAATGTTGAAGAGTTGAAGATTATAGAAGATTAGGGATATGCAATCGAAAGTAGAATCTAGGATCTGCAGCTGTGATCTGCAGCTCATATGTAGAATGGAATATATAAAAGAGAATACTTCTAAAAGGACAGAAATAGTAATGGGATATGCTTGTGAAATATGATACTTCCTTGAAGTAGATGATTTTGTGATATGTTGTATCTAATCTTCTAGAATTCGATCTATAGCTTGGTTATAGAGATAAATCAAGTTTATAGACCAAGAAGATGAAAAGAAGATGTCTGATGTGAAATCCTATTTTGTCAGCAGCCTAAAAAATGTTGAGATGGAAACTTGGAAGAAACCAAGTCTTCTTCTTTTGTATATGCACCGAGGACAATGCCAAAATAAGGGGGAGGGGAAAGTAATAACCCAATTTTGAGTTATAGAATGCAAGAATGTTGAATTTTGAAGACAAAATATCCTTGTAGAATGATGAAGAGTTGAATAATGTAGAAGATCAGGGATCCACAACCAGAAGTAACATCTAGGATCTATAGCTTTGATCTGAAGCTCATATGTAAAGAGGAATATATACAAGAGAATACTTCTGAAAGTATAAAAATAGTAATGAGATATTCTTGTGAAGTATGATAATGCCTTAAAGTAGTTGAATTTGTTATATGTTGTAGCTAAGCTTCTGGAATGGGATTGCATCTTGGATCTGCAACTTTCTTATAGAGATAAAGCAATGATATAGACCAAGAAGATGAAAAGAAGATGTCTGATGTGAAATCTTGTTTTGTCAGCAGCTTAAAAAATGTTGATAGGGAAACTTGGAAGCAACCTGGTCTTCTTCTTTTGTATATGCACCGAGGACAATGCCAAAATAAGGGGGATGGGAAAATAATACCACAATTTTGAGTTACAGAATGCCAGAATGTTGAATTCTGAAGATAAAATATCCTTGCAGAATGGGGAAGAATTGAAGAATGTATAATATCAAGGATCCATAGCCGGAAGTAGCAGCTAGGATCTGTAGCTCATATGTACAATGGAATATGAAAAATTAAATATTTTTGAAAGGGAGGAAAGAGTAATGAGATATGCTTGTGAAGTATGATAATGTCTTGAAGTAGCTGAATTTGTAATATGTTGTAGGTAAGCTTCTGGAATGGGATATGCAACTTGGATATAGAACTTGGTTATAGTTATAAAGAAATACTATATACCAAGAAGTTAAAAAATTTCTGTTGTGAAAGCTTTCTTTGTCAACAACTTAAAAAATGTTGAGATGGAAACTTGGAAGAAACCATGTCTTCTTCTTGCAGTAACAAGGAACATGACTTGAGTAGGAACAATTGATGTCTTTATTTTATTTGTCTTTGTTTGATTCAGGTAGAATTTGTTAATGGTATTGCAATGGGATCAGGTGAAAGTCTAGCATTAACATGCACATTTCGAGTAGTCACAAAGAACACTATAATTTATTTAAATCCTCAATGAAAACTTTCCTTTTCTTATGTAGACGGATCATAAATATCTTTCCAATTTATAATGCAAGTAGACTACCACCACAAAGTTAGATTGATATGGTGCTAGAATTTCAATGGCATCTCTAGTGGACACAAGCTTGGGCTAATAAGGATAACCACTAGATTATTCTCCATAAAATGGGGGAAATGTAATCCAAGTCATGAGGTGGTAGGTTGGAGGAAATTAAAACATTCCCAGGATGGATCTACTAGCACACATGACCTAAAGAACCTATAGGATTTTTTCACTTCAAGCGAAAGAAATGTAATGCAATCTTATGATTAATTTTTTTTTAGTATACACAATTTTGTCAAATATTCGACAAACGTCTTCGTCGAATATCTGATGAATAGTACGAATGTACAATACATCGGAGGTATAGCACCTCCATCGAATCTAATGTATAGACCTCTCATATATGACGCGCATGAGAGTCGTATATCCGACGCCAGGTCTGACAGTAATATCCATCAGATCTATTGTATGGACATTGCATATGTGACATGTAGTTAAATCAGACTTCCAACACGTATCTTCCAAAAATAATGGTTGATTTCAACAAGATTTTGGTCGTTAGTATTGTCGGCATAACCGACGACAATGTTTCATATATCTGGCATCAATAGTTTCATCGAATATCTGACCCCATGTTGACGGGCGAAAATGACCACTCATCAACTGGAAGAGTGAATCCGGTCTGGGGTTGTCTAATTAACCTAAGCCATTTGGATTGACTCACTCTGACGGGTTTAATGGCTCCGTTGGCCAATCTAAAGTCCTAAGGGAAATGAAAAATAAATAAAATAAATGAAATAACTTACTAATTACTAATCATTGAAATATATATATATATATAGTTTATCTAAATAATATTTATATGATAGTTCTATTTATCCGATTCATATATACAATATGTATAAATCACGAGTTTTAATCTAAACTCATAAAAAATCGAATGTAAAATAGTTCTTTTAATGAAGGAAAATAAAGAAAGAAAAAGTATTGTTTGTTTTTGGTTTATTTTTAATCTATATGCATTCATAAGATCAAATATTAAACTACTATTTAAACAGAAAAATGTAGACAATAAAAATTATACTACATGTAAGAATTCTTGTAATAAACAAGCAAATAAAAAAAGGAACAGACTAACCTATCAATCACTTTGAAGAGTATGCATCCAACTGTTTGCGTAAATCATACATCAGTCCATCCACGAGAGAAATCTGTTGTGCATCTTCACACTGTTTGGGATAAATGCCAAACTATATATTGACTGGTGTATTTAATTAATAAAACGATAGGACGCAAACTGATAACTTTGATATAATAGATTGTAAGTGATAACACATGAGATAAATCCTACAATTATAGCTTGCATTTAATCAATCAACATGTTTAAGGTAAACCTCATAATATGAATTGAATGATAATTCACTGTTTTGATAAAACTGAAGCATAAAATCGTGAACTATGAAGGAAAAACTATCTTGACAACAAAATAATATGCGAAGACGAAAGCTATCAGCAGTCATCCAATTACCAAGATAAACAAATTATAGATCACAACAACATTCACAGATGACTAAAGAATAAAGTAAATATTTGTTATGTCTAAATTTGAGTATAAGTTGTTCACAATAAGCCCCAGGCCAAGATTCCCTTCATTACAAAAAATGACGGGTTTATAAAGGCCTCAGAAAGATAATTGTTTCTTGTTTTGACATCAAATATTGATTACAAAAATAAAAGGGGGATGCAACCACCCAGATCCTACTAAATCCTCCAAAACTAACAAAAGTTCATTTATGTTCATACAAAATGCATCAAAGACATGACTGGAAGGTCTCAAGGGTGCCTCAGATCAATTTGTAATCATGGATTCCTGAATATCCTGAAAGAAAAAGGAAAATAGAAATATTTTAGATACATTTTGAACCACTAAATTACACAATTCGAATTAACATAACTGGCTATAGAATCTTGTGATTCTGTAGCTAGTTATTTTAGTAAATGAAATCCAATTTATTAAAATAACATGGCAATCTAATTTCAACAAATAGTCCTATTTTAAGATAAAGAATCATACCTCCAACTATGAGATCAAATCGTATCAGACAACCTTGGAATTTACAATGGTTGTTGAAGCCTCAACGTTTTTAAATACTACATTGCATGTTGTCTTGATACGTTTTTCTTTCCCTTGAATAACAGACTCGAGCCTATGGGTTTCTCTCATTAAGACATCGATCTGATCCTTTAAAGCTTTAACCCATGATTGTAGGATAGGGATATCAGTATAATATCTATCAATCCATGATAGAGAAACTTCACACTTTGACTATGTGGTGGTTGCATGGGAACAAACAAGATTGTGAACCGGATCATCTTCCATATGGAAAGTAGATTCATTACCCAATTTGACACTAGGAAACTCTGGATTGTTTTTCAAAGAGGGAGGTAAATTGTCAACAAAGTTGTAGGGCCGATCAAGGTGTGGCTCGAATGAATGAGGATCTTCTTTAGCGAGGAACCTATCGATTTCAGAGTCCGAACTCTCATGGACTTCGATCATGCTGATTGAACTTGCATGAGAGTTCGATTTGTTACGAAGCCTCCTCGAAATTAGCCTCCCATCTCTCTTGTTCTTAAAATTTATATCAACATTTCTCTTAGATGCCTTCCCTGTAGGTTTCTTTAAATTTTTAACACAGTCATTAGGATGTATAACCTGCTCACGGGTCTGTTCAATAACCTTTGTATCGACCAAGGGTTTGTTGTAGGAGGTTGAGACACAGGCCTGGATAGGTGAGAGGGGTGCTATAGGGTATATTAGGGTTTCTTCAACCACGATTTTATCGATCTCGTCAACATTTGGATTAGAGAAACCATTTATCATTAAAAACGAGTCCCAATTATCACTCTGCAATTCTAATTGATGCACAAGCAATATTTTGATTAGGTCGTGATGGAAGAGGCTAGAGTCTGACCTCTGCATTCTATACCTTTTGCCCATTTTATAAAGGCTCCTCAATAAATAATACGGAATGTTCAAAGGAAACCCCATAAAAATCATAAGCAGAAGCATATGGTACAAAAACACAAGACTAAAACGTCCCTCCAAGGTAACAAATTGTTTTACCACAGCAAGCAAATCGTGCCACCAAGATTTTAGGAAGGACATGGGAATACCTTTGTCACACCCTTTTATTTTCTGAGATGTAAACATCATGATCCAAGGAACTTCTTCCACTTTTTCATTTTTAAACCACCTTTGACCGCTTCCAGGTAGTCCTATAGCTTGACTCAAGAAATCCTCTGTAACCTCAAGTTGGACATCACCCACCTTAGCCCTACACCTATTGAAGGAAAAGGCGAATTCCTAGGCAGTTTGTAAATTGAAACCCTGAAATTTTCTAATGAAAATGAGCCAACCACTTCTCTCCAGATCTTCTCTGGCATCTTCATATAAGAGCAGAGTTTGAATGCCATTAGGTTCGACTCTCACAATAGGAGCCATACTAGACGGGAGGGTAATCAATCAAACACAGCATGTAGGGAGGGTTTGTGAGAACAAAAAAGAGCCATACCCCGAGCCCAAGAAACACCAAAACTGAACAGTGTAAAAAATCATAACGATAAGATGGGTGTTTAATTGAAATGCATGCGAAGAGGGTTTGCAAAGCCCAAGGCCATCCTTGGAAATGATGGCTGATTGCAAATCGTATTTCCACCTTTGCATTTAGTACAAGCTAGGACCAAAGCATTAAAAATGAAAATAAGTGCATGCATCGTGGGTTTGATGACAAGGTTTGGGTAAGTTGAAAATCGAAAATCAAAGGATTAGCAAAAAGAAACGTATAGCCAAGAATCAAACAAAACCATACCAAAAATCAAATTGTGGGGGTCCTTTGTTTATATAACCATCAATGTCTAAGCATGCTTGGTGTTGAAAGGATCGAAACAAAGAGAGTAACTATTCATGGAAAGGAACCAAACTTCATTAATAAACTGTATGAACAATTTGCCTTTAATGAAATTTTAAAATAAAATGGTAACACAGTTGCAAGTTTTCATGCTTCGTATTCATGCTTTCAGTCATGAACGAAGCATGAAAGAAAATAATAGGAAAAAGCGACAACTTACAACTGTCGTTTCAAAAATTTCATCATGAAGAGTAATAAAAATAGATGACCCGAGTTAGGCAGCTATATAGATCATTTAATTGATATAAAACTTAACAAATATTTGGGCTACCAACACCCCGTTACACCGACAAAACTAATAACCAGGTTTTGTCAGAGTGTTGACAAAATTGTGTCAACCAACCGACATACCACTGTCGGATTTCAGTGCACAAGAAGTAGTGTCACCTCCTGAATCTCCAAATACATTTTTTTGTGGGAGGGTGTTGGAACATCAAGCATTGGTGGTTCATCACACCATCACACTTCTCCTGGATTCAGTCGGTCGGGCAGTCAAACTACATCTAGAAACAGTCAACTAAGTGGTCAACCAAATCTCTACATCAATCGGTCGAGTAGTCTAAAATCCTATTATTCAAATAGTTGAATGGTAGTCGAAGATAGTCAGGTGGTGGATTGGCCATCCCAACAATCGACTACAAGTTGGATGCATGGATGATCAGGTCAATAATCCTTGTCGAGCCAACTAGATAATACAAATTTGATGGATTTAACTCTAACACCTGATGGTTATATGTGAACAATATCTTCCCGATTACAATAAAAGTGGTCAGATATTGAAGCTATAAATAACAGACCCCATGGGTCATTATTAACAACATGTAGATCATTCAAATCAAGATGTGAAATATGCATTATGATGTTTTGATCACAGTGCGTTGTGCTTAAGTTTTATAACGATGTATTTAGACACCACCTCTTTTGTCTTCAAAATTTAATTTCCTCTTTGATTATCTACAATATTGTATTTTTTGTTTCGAATCAGTTCCATCCAACTCCCCAATACTCCCATTATCTAGGTTTGGCTTCTTCCATGGCATCATCTTCCTCTAGGATTTCATCCTTGCTCATCTAATTCCAAACCATACCCAAGGAAACACTTTACATTTCCACTAGTACTAGGGTGAATGGAAATATCTCCTCCTCCACCAAAAGAATATTCACCCACATGGGAATTTCTTTCACTATCCTTCCTCATAGACCTTTCATAAACAACTCCTTATCTTATGAGATTGATGGGTTCATTTCCATTGCAAACTCCAAGATGTGACCTTCTATGGTGGTCTTCAATCTATAATCTACAACCCATGGCATTGGGTCATCATCCTTCTATATCTCCACTAGATTCTTAGAATGCCATATGACCATGCTTCCTTTTCTCCAAACAAACCTCAATTTCTCCTCTATTATTTGCAACCACTTATATAAACATTCAAGTAAATCCACCCAGAAAACATCATAGGTATCCTCAAACAATATGATATGTTTAAATGTTGTCATGTCCTACCTAATTAATTGAGCCTCATATTTAGCACAAAGGAAAATTTACTCGTCAAACCAATATTGGAGGTACATGTGAATTAGTCTCTCCATATGAGACTCATATGCCTATCATGTTTTGGGTCCCAACCATGGAATTAAATGTTGGCTCAAAATGAAGATCTGAGCTCCACTTAGTTGTCCAACAAAAGTGTTGCAGTCTAGTGTTGGCATATCAATACTTAAGTTAAAGGGAGGGTCTTACTTGTGTTTCATTCTGGGGGGCATTTAAGATAATAGAAGGACTTCTTACATTATGAAGCATGTGACTCAACTAGTCTAGCATTCATTTCTATTAACAACATAAGCTTCTTAGCACATTCTCTATTGTTATCACAATCAATTACTATAGTAGTTCTGAGAGACAACATGCGCAATACATGTAAGATCATTCCTTGATATCATAATTCATAAGAATCACCCATGTAAATGAGACAAATAAATAAATTTTGAAGGTATTCCATCATTCCATTGATTTATATCATAACTAGATACATAGTTCAGTAGAGGACATAATTATCACCTTCTTGACTCAATAGCCTATTGTGAAAATAGTATATGCCAACAAGCAAGGCCCCAAAAATCTATTATAGTCCCAATCAAGGTGACTCACATAAATCTCAATGATTAGACACACATATCATCAAACTAGCATAGTGACTAATAACATGTCACAATTGATCAACCTCCTGACTCCTTACATTACTGATCTATTTCTAGGTGGATTATGGATTCAATAGGTGAACTACTATTTGTTCATGCAGTGGAATTTACTCTCTATTTATTTCTTTCGATTGACACATCTAGATTGCATTTATCCTTCCAATGTGTGGAGTGAATGATCACACCCCTCAATGCTTATGATATCTTTCTCTAGGCATTGTTCCCTCTATCCACCTATATCCCACCTTCAAAATCCCCAAAACAAGTATCATCTCTTACCACCTCCTCTTGATGACTTGGCATTGTTTCATTGACAAAATGCCTTTGTAATCTAAACTCAAAAACAAAGGAGCCAGCACTATCCCAACAAATTTTCTTTCACTTAGGTGATCAAAGATTTTCTTCTACCGGGGTGGCACATAACAATAAAAAAAAATCACAATAGAATGTAATTAGAGCCATGTTCCCTACCCGGTTGATCAATCTATGCATCGACAATGGAGGAACTAGTTCAAGTGATATAAAGCATTGGTTGTTTGTAATCTCAAGATCCACAATGCCAGTGAATTTGAGGAGAGGAGGAACAAGGGTGTGCATCAAGTGGGTAACCCTGCAACTTCAATGTCGACGATCTCACTACTTTGGACAGATGATTTTCAGGTCTTCTATATATATGATACTATTTTTCCTCCTTTTTACTTTTATATAAGACATTGTCAAGGGAATTGTTTCATTTTAATTTTCAACAAAATTGGCATTGGACCAATTTCTTTTTCAGCACCACTAGGAACTAAAGGGGGGAGAGTCTCCAATAGTTATTTTATTCCTCTGTATAAGTCTATCATGCAGAAAGAATGGGGGACATATATGGTAGAGATGTTAATAAATTTCTTCATCGACGTGAAAAGACTCTCCAGGAGACCAACCAAACCCTCTGTAGCATCAACAATAAATTTTAAAATTTGGAATGAGTTTTAACTAGTAAGGTGGAAAACATAATGGAAATGATCCAGGTTCAAATGTGGAGGATCAACACCTTAGAGGTTGAATTTAAATAGATTTGAAGTATGGTTATGCTTCAACAATTATATTCTCTTTCTAGGGCATCTAACAATCTCAACTTTGCCAATCCCTTCCACCTGGTCTTCAAAGAGGAAGATTTTAGGGGTCATCCTCTTGACCCGATGGAAATTGAAGAACATGGCACCCTCATCTCTATTGAAGGGGTGGAGATTCATACTGGCATTGTACTTTAGTATTCTATTTATTTTTGTGTATTTGTGCTTCTTGATCATTTTGTTAAAATTGTTTTCATCAAGAATGTATGGAAGTCTAGCTTAGAACAATCAATTTTTTCTTGGGTAGCTAGTATAGTCTTCGATATCCACTCGTGGAATTTCGTATGCATCCTCCATATCCATGTAACTCTTTTTTATATAATGATAATTTCTTCTATCTTTGTTAAAAATAATAGGTAGGATTTAAGGCTTTCTACATGAAGAGTTTTTATATTAGTACCATTTAAATCATGATTTACAATAAGAGGTAAAATCTCTTCCTCTAGTTGGTCAAGTATATTGGTCTCACATGAAAGAAATGGTAGGGTATTTTTAAAAAATATATGTGGGTCATCTTCATTCTATGCTAAATATGTATCAAAAGGGTTGATACCATCGAATCATGAGGGTAATACACATGGAAAAAGTTAATCTACATATTGTACAACTTCATCCATGTTTGATGGTAACTCTTCTTCTTCATGGATGGAGAGAAGGCGTGAAAACAATTCGAGGGTCTCTTGGTTAAATGTTCTATTATTTTTAGGAAACCTACAATAAATTAGCATAAACCTTAGAAAGAAATCATCAACAAATTCATTTTTTTGTTTACTGATATTTTCAACTTTACAATAGATTTTGTCATATTAATAATTTTCATGAGAGGCTAAGAATTATTTTATGAATTTCTTCCAATTATGGATGGATTTGGATGGTAATGGAATATACCATGCTTGGATTCATCCTTTGAATGTAAAGGTAAACAATCTATAGACAACATTATCTTCTTGGCAAATTTTAAGAAATAGACATGTAGAATCAAATGCATTAAGATGCATGAATGTAGAGGTTCACCCTTCGCCATCATATTTCAATTTAGAAAAGAGATCAAATTCCTTCTTTGGGATCCCCGTATGGGGTGACATATAACAACCATGTGAGCTGGGAATTTAACACCCCAAGTCGCCACCCTCTCCCTCAATCCCTTCCACATGAGTAGCATGCACTTGATGGGACCGGTGGTATGCCTGTGTGGAAAGATAGCATTAATGGAATACTCAAATTGAAAGCCAAATTCTTCCAATCCTGGTACAAATCGTCTGCATGTTGTCAACTCGGACTTAATGGATCACTCCACTATCAAGTCGGCTGCAAATATGAAGGTTATCATTGGAAATTGTCTCATTGTTCTTGTTCTTGTTCAGGTCTAGACTCAGGTTTATGCCACCTGTTATCCCCGATTTCATGGGATAACTAGGAGATCATGTCTCGAGGCCCACAGTTCCTAGACATGGAGTACTGAGAGCAGGATTGACTTGAGCATGGCCCTAGAGGGCCCATCCTTCTCCTCCTTCATCATACCTATCCTGTCAAAAACATCAGCATCCATCACCTTCGGCTTGGACTTGCATCGGAGAAGACTCTTTCTCCATGAGGTAATTGGTCCAGGTATCATGGTATGTGTCATGTTTGATCATTATAACTTTCATATATATGCATCAGGTTCCTTACATTTCTGACAACTGCTTGGATCTTACACTAACCCACTTGACCATGGTTGGGGGGATTAATGGGGTGCCATAGCAAGCTTGTATCCATAGGTTTTGGTTAGCCACCAGGGGGGGATTTGAAGAGCCGTCGTCCGCTCCCACAACACACTCATCAAGTGAGATCTGATTTTTTAGCGCCCTATTGGGGTTTTTGGCTGAAATAGTGAGGCGCAACTTTTGAAGGAAGAGTTTTCTTGGCATTTATGGTGTTTCTTTGGAAGGAAGGTGTTACAACTAGGGTTTGCTTGGATATTTCTTCATGAAATGTAAATGTTTTTCCTGCAAAACTTCTCTTTGAATGGTTGTAGTTTAAATATCTTTCTTATTGCTTATATATTGTTGAATCAAAACCCTAGGGGACAACCACACAAGTAGGTTGTTGTTTCATGTCCCCTAACAAAGAAACCTTAAACCATTGAATAAGAAAATAGAGACTAGCGTTAGCTACAATTGTTTTCTTCATTCCTTATGCTAGCCGTATTTTTTTGAATCCAAGAAGACTGAGACGTCCTTAGTCTAGGCTTACTACACTAGGGTCGTACCAATCTAGGGTTTGTTGACAGACCTTGTTTTAGCAACGTCTCCCTCATCAAAACCTCTTGTCTTGGTCAATTTTTCCTTATTGTGCTAGCCGTTTTCCAGGAAAGAGGAGAGAGCACAAGGCCTTTCCTTTGCAACACCAAGTGAATCTCTCTCTCTTAGGGTTTCTATTTTAAAGGCCCTACTTTAGCAGCACCTTCAAAATCTAGCCTCTAGTCCTTAGAAAACTTTTACCCTTCAAATCTTTTGTCCATCACCTGTTGACTCCATTAACCCTTAGGCACCGATCCTTAGACTCTAGCGTTGAAGCGATAGTGACCAAACAAACTTTCAAAACCTCATAAAATTGAAACCCTAACTAACAACTAACCCTAAAAGCTAACGTCACCCCTAGGATATTTCATCTTGACGCAACAATCTATTATATGTGAGCAACTGAATGATGTTTAATGCATTGATTTGATTCAAGGAGTGATTATATTCATCGGATGCTATATTGTTCCAGTATTTATTGACAAGTAACATCATATTGCCATTGTTATTATTGCAAACATTGACTTCGTCAATATTTACTGTTGTATTTGCTCATATATTGAACTTGGATAGTCATTGATTTATGAAGTATTAACCCTTATTGCACATACTAATTTTATTGTTGTCTTGTCTCGCAAGCAGGTGCCTTCTCTGTGGTTATACTTTATTTGACCATCTTTTTGGGTGGTAATCTGTGAAAGGGGAAAATAGCCTTAATCCTTTAAGCCTTTCCCTTTCAAACCCCAGATTGCCAGGGATGTCTCCCTTGGGCCTAGCCTCCCTAAATAGAAAGGACCTCCCCATTGTGGTGACATTGGGTGGGGTAGGTCCCTGTTACGCCAGTTTGGCCTTCTAATTTATAGCCTTTGCTCCTAGCTACAAACTGTGCGATAACATTTTGGCGTCGTTGTCGAGGAACACTGAGTCAATCTTCCTCAATGACAAATATTTTGGCAAGCCTTGCCTCTAGATTCCTTATTCTTACAAGATTACCTGGTGACTCCACTAGGGTGCTTTCCCTTATCTTTTGATAGTTTCAAGAAAACTATCTGGCGAATCCACTAATGACGAAGCCAACTATGACTTCACAATGGGATCCAGGAAACTACAGACCTTTGGATATGAGTAAAATCCTAGGATATCCTAGAAAAATGCCTCTCTCTTATAAGAATTTGCTCCCTAGATTCTTTGGCCTCGATGGAGAAAGTCTCGATTATCACATGAGCAAATTTTGGGAATTCTTTCAATACCGCCCTGTCAGTGACAAAGCAGAAGACTTACTGATGAAGCTCTTCTCTGCCTCTCTGCATGGGGAGGCTAAAAAATGGTATTATAACCTTCCAGCAGCGAGCATCATATCTATGGACCATTTTGAAGAGATCTTCCTTGCAAGATGGGCTATGAGATTGGAATACGTTCAATCATTGTTGAAAGAGCTTGAGGACATAAGACATATAGAGTATGAGGTTGTCATATTTTTCTGGGCCAAATTCCAGAAATTGTTCTACCAGATTCCCGAATGTTATCATCCTAAAGTAAAATACCTCGTTTATCTCTATACTAATGTGCTTCAGGGCCGTCTGAGTTTCCTCCTAAATAAAGAGAATCCAAAAACACTTGAGGAAGCTCACAGCATGGCCATTCAAATGGAAAAGAATCTCTTGTCCAGAACCAATACCATGGATCCTCCCAGCTAGATAAGACTGCTTGAAAGATTTGCTCAAAACCCACAAAAGAAAAGGGAACAAGTTCTTAACCACCAGAATGAGGATGTAATCAAGGAGCAAAGTCCTGAACAAGATGATGAAATACCAGCCTATGCTCCTCCCTTTGACGAAGCCATCCAAGAGCCTGTTCGTCTTGTACAACAAGGAAACAATAAGGTTAGTTGTTCTCCCTTTCAAAATTCCAATGACACCTTGTTCCTTGATTCAGAAAATGAAGGAGAAAACGAAGCTTTGACTGAAGCTTTTGGCCCTTGTTGTACAATCAAAGACAAAGAAGCAATCCATGAGGATGAAACAATGACACATGCGGAAAACACCAAGGTCCTCGAAGTCCCTGCACAAAGAGAAACAGTAAGTTACCCTCATCCCTTAGTTTTTGATAAATCTTTACCTTATGATGAAGAAAATGAGGAGGAGGAGAATGAATTTTCAAATGTTTCAAACCCTACATGTTATGACACAGATAGTGACATTGTTGATAACATTGATGAGTTCATACATGTGGGGAGTCGTAGCTGGGATATAGTTGGTTATGACATGGATCCCATCTATGACACTGAGAGTCATTTCCAGTTTTTTCCCTTGCAATTGTCACAACAGATTACTTACGACCAATGGCAACAAGGAGATGAGATTTTTACCAGTACTTTTCAAAAAACCAAGGATGACCTAGTACCTTATTCTCCTGATGATTTTCAGTCTTACCTTGAGATTTTTTATGAGTACCCTCCTGAGCACTTGGACTCTTTTCATGAAGATGATTACCAACCACCACTGTGCTCAAATCTTGATACAATTAAGGACATTGTTTGCCTAAAGAGGGTTTCTCATGAATTTTTTCTCTAGCCACTTGTTATTACTTTACCAGGCTTTTCCATTAAGGGTGTAGTTGGGAAGTACCTTTTTTATGTTGAGTTTCCTCTTAGGCAAGCCCTAAACTCCACAGTTTTGTTGAATACTGCAATTTTGAGTAATTTGTCCCAGTTTTTCAACTTTCCCTTGGTAGTTTGTTAGTCATCTGTTAGGTCTTTGTCAATCCCTTCCTTGACTTCAGAGCATGAGGATGCCCTAGGTAACCAGTTTGCAGGCCCTTTGAGTCAGTTTTCTGAACCTTTCTCTCCTCATGACCCTTTCTTGAAGTGGATTGAGTACTTTCCTCAGAGAGTGACTTGGTAGGATTTTATCCCTCCCACCCGCCTCCATGAGTTAGAACTTGAGATCTTCGATGATATTATATATGTTCTAACCCATGTCATTTTTGTGCTTGATTTATCATTGTTTTGGTTTATGATGAAACACAAAGGTAGGTATTGGGGTACATTGTTGGATTGGTTACACTGGTCGTTTGACTACATTCAGCATCCAGCCAATAGGTAAGTATAAGTAGGTAGGCATTTTCCGTGTATTATACCATATGCATTTCATGTTAGTTTGTTTCCTCATATGCATATTGATTTCTTTGTTTCATATACATATATAAATGCAAGGTGGAAATACCACCCCACCTTGTTGTTGATGCCCTATTCGAGTGTGAGCAGGTCTGCAAGTTTATGCCATAGATGTTGAGGTTCTCATGCGCTCTACGGTGAGCACATGTCCCCGAGTTGGAGCCAGATGTTATCCCCGATTTCATGGGATAACTAGGAGATCATGTCTCGAGGCCCATAGGTCCTAGACATGGAGTACTGAGAGTAGGATTGACCTGAGCATGGCCCTGGAGGGCCCATCCTTCTCCTCCTTCATCAGACCTATCCTGTCAACAGCAGCAGCATCCATCACCTTCGGCTTGGACTTGCATTGGAGAAGACTCTTGCTCCATGAGGTAATTGGTCCAGGTATCATGATATGTGTCATATTTGATCATTATAACTTTCATATATATGCATCAGGTTCCTTACATTTCTGACAACTGCTTGGATCTTACACTAACCCACTTGACCATGGTTGGGGGGATTAACGGGGTTCCCTAGCAAGCTTGTATCCATAGGTTTTGGTTAGCCACCAGGGGGGGATTTGAAGAGCCATCGTCCTCTCCCACCATATCATCATTTTACATCTTGTCTCATATCCATCTCTCCCACTCCCCTAGTCCGGACATTAGGATGACCTATTTGTCGGGTTACACTTTATCCTGTGGGAAGAAGGGGTTAAAGGCCCAGGAGGTAAAAGAAGCTGGTAAAAGATAAAATCCATAGGAAATAAAACCTAGAGATCCTCGCCCAGGGATCCCCGAGAAGGCAATAAAAAAAGCCTCTCGGTAAAAAAAAAGAGGGACACGAAGAAAAACAATAAAACAAGACCTAGCCAAGAGGATGGGGGGTCTCATCACGAGCCAGCCCATTATGTTCATAGGTATCTAGCAGAATGACATTGTCATTATCTGGTCACCATGCCAGGGCAGTGACCCTTGGTTGCATGGCCAAGGGAAAGGGGGTCTCATCACGAGCCAGCCTTATCATTTCTGCGAAAATACTCATGGGTAATGTTGTCGCAAGAGTTGACTCTAGGCTGTAAAAGAGCCAAGCCTTAGCACATTTTTAAAAGAAATAAATCTTGTTGATTGATCAGTCATAGGAGGCTTCTAGAACTAGGTCTAAAATAGTCATTCCACTCATTTATAGATCAGAAACGAAAAGGCATGACCTAGTTTGTCTAATTCATTTTAAAATCATGAGGATGGATAGCAGATAGGGGATGAACAAAACTGAAAGAAAAAGCCAGGTATCTGGTCTTCTTCTCGATAGAATAAATAACACCAATACTTCAAATATCTAAACACAGGTCTTGTCTCACTCATAGAAAGACAGAGGAAAGGTTGTGAACAAATAAAACTTGTAAATGAGGCAAAACGATTAAGGCGCAGGTCTTGTTCTACTCACGGCAAAACAGAGGAAAAACTGCACATTAAGGGATGCTTCAAATAGCTACAGCAGAGGTTGTACTGAATTGTAACCATTACAAGCTGAAATAATGAACATAAGGTAGAAAAAACAGTGATGAAAACTTCAGAAACAATAATACAGAGAGAAAACGGAATTAGACAGTGACAAAGTATAGAATCTCTTGGCACTCTGTTCTATATTTGATAAAAAAATGCATTACAAACCCAGCCTCTCAAGGCTCCTGGGCTGTCTCCCTCTTTTCTCTGTTACATACAACAATTATTTAAAAGAAAAAATCTAAGAACAAATCTCTTTGCGTTCCGGGAATCCGAAACGGTTCTCCTTCATGAAAACTGAGACTGCCAGGTGCCTCTGCCAGCACTTTGAACCGTTACTAATCGGGGATTATTTCTTTGTAACGCTAATACTCGGTTCCTCGTCTGAAACGAATATAGTCCACGGTACATCGACATGTCTCTGGATATTTGAACCTTTACAATCTCGATTTTACTGTCGAACCAAAACCCAATTGGCAAAACCCTCAGCAGCTTAATGAACTCGTGGTTTTTCCAGGGTATCATATGGAAGGTTTTCCATACAATCTCTATCCAGTTCTATAAGAATTCTCATGAAAACATCATTTCGCTGTGCACGACAGTGAACTCCTTTAAGTCTGGTCCATGCTTCAAGAAGTGTCTTGTGTTGGCGTAGCATCAAATATGCAAGAACAACTGTTGTGCTACGTATTTTTCCTTTGAAGCAGTGCACAAGAACCTTTCCCCCATTTCTTTCAACCTTCTCTATGAAATTAGATGCATCGTCAAAAATATAGCTAATATTTGCATCATCAACATCAGATATCTCAAAAAATTTATATTAAAAAAGGTCTGTATATTGTTCTTCTGACTGGCTGAGCTCATTAGCACGGAGGCATAGAACATGAGTGATTGAGATACCAAAGACATTCTTTCCAGAAGGTGTTCCAACCTCACCTTTAATTCATAACTGTCTATGACATTTTGTGAATTACCTCCTTCAAAAAGTCGGTGATGAAATTCATTTCATGGCATAATTTAATCACTTCCATTCAAGTATTTCATTCCAATGCTCCAATGCCTTGCTTAGCTCACTATCAAACCTTGCAATCTTGTTCAAGTCCTTCAATTTAACTGTCATGCCTATCAAACCTTGAAATCTTGTTCAAGTCCTTCAATTTAACTGTCATGCACATACTGTGAAATGAATCACCATTTCCTTTTGGATATTTTCCATGACAGTTGTCTTGAAAAAATGGTGACATTTCTAAGTTGTCCTTATAAGGTGATTTTGAGAATGGATTGCCGAGGAGGTCCTGTGAATCTGTGCCACTGGTATATGCAAGATCTTGAGGCTCTGAGATTTTCCCATTTTTCAAGCATTCTTTACCTGTGACAGGTGACTAGCAAGAAAGATTGTGAAATGATGAGTACATGTGACTTGATTCAGTGGCCCCAGCATCTTCTTTCTCATCGTCCCCTGGAAGATATTTGCTTATTAATGGTAGAAATGTCTTCATCAAAACATCCAATTTATAGTGAAGTTTGAGTATGAATGGTTGCAACCTTTTCATTTCCCTTAATCCACCACGGAAGCTAGCTTGAAACTCGTGCACAACTTTGCCTTGGTCAATATCTCCAGAGACAAACTGATCCATAGATTTGACTGTTGTTTCTGAAATGTGACAGCCAAATTTTTCCCATGATATCTCATGTAGCAAATCTGTAGCAAGTTGTGAACTATTTAGCAACAGCTCGACTAGTTTTGGATACTGTTAAATATCAGACAACCTTTTGCCAGCAGGAGGACGTCTTGGAACTCCGGAATCAATTGCCACAATATGAAAATCACTAGCACGGTTATTTCGATCTTCAATGGGAAGGAAAAGTCCTTCGGAAGTAGTCTATCGTAGTCATTCATATTTTCTCCCTGCATAGAACCCTCGGAATAACATCACCATTGTGATTGTCTGTCGTCTTCCTCAACAAAAAATGAAGTCTGCGACAACATCTCGCCCTCCACGTTCGGGACCTGCTTTCCTGTACCTCCACGTTCTACACCATTGCTGACAGTCACCAGGTAAATGGTAACGCCCTCATTTACCATAGAATGGTAATGCTCACATGTCAAGATCCCATTTCCATCGGTGCGACAGGTTTTACAATCATCATTGCAAGATAAGGATCCGATGCAGTAGATACATTTTTATTTTCTAAATATAGCCGCCCCAACATAATTAGATTGGCGAAATCTGGCAACGGTCCAGTGAAAAGATTATTGTTAAGTGACACGTTAACTAATGAGGTTGACCATGCGATATCGTTAGGTACTCAGCTTCATAATCTAACGTTGTCGGTTTCAAATAGAATCAAGTTGTTGCGAATACTGCTCCTGACCCGTTCGGTTGCTCAAGCCTGACTTGGTCGCGCCTCTGATTGTAGCCAACGGGCACACTACCATTTTCATTTTCAGGTTATTATTACTGTCGATGCCCCCTCAATTCGATACCAGAGATAAACGGCTCATGAATCTCAGAATTTCCGACCAAACAAATATAATATTCGTAATCAAATGAATAATAAGTTTCAGCTGTAAATTTGAATGGTTTCCCACTGAAAATTTCCACAAAAACCTACTACTGTTTCGTAGCTGGTACTTCACAAAAGGTTGTAAACCGCGTTGATTTCAAGTACGCTCATTCTACTATTCACATGAATTCACTACACCAACCAATCAGACTTGCAAAGATGAAACGCTTTTCGAAAGCAGAGGCGAGGAAAGGAAATGCAAATTTTATTTTCAATAAAACCAACCAAATCGACAGTGATGGGTATAATCTCTCCATTGATAGATATGAAATAGCGTTTCTCATCACTTGGAAGTTTGTTGAGTAAATTGCTTAGACTGATAGCTTTACATGCTTCCTCGATCGAACTTACTGTCTTCTGTCACAATACATTATCTCGTTCTCTGTGAAATCTTCAAAATATTTCTCATCAACTGCTCATGCAGACTTGTCTATACCCTTCACAGTTCTATGCATCCCATTCTAGTATTCCTTCGTTTCCATCGGTCGGTCAGCTTCCAGCCACCATATTCTGCAATCAAATTTTCTTTGTCTGATTTCTGATCATATGTTTCTTCACCCGCTCTAGAAAGAACTGAATACACCAACACTCTAATACAAAACGCTGGAATGGGAAACAAGAGCAGCAGAAATCGCACAGTGGCCTTAACCAATTGTAGGGAGACTAGGGATGAAATAACAAATCCAGGAAATGTTGAAAGTGTTATTGAAATAGATGAAACTGGCATCATATTTTTCTCATTTTGTGTCATTTTGTACAAGCCCATTGTTCTACTAAGAACCCATTTCAACACCTTACTAGCAGTCGATCTGCTTAAATCACATATAAAATCTCAATGTGGTTTATCAAATTACTCTCAGGCATCGTCCAATCCTTGGCCTGAATAATTTTGAGATCCATCTCCCAAAGTAATTGAGAGACATTATTCAACAAGTCGAACCGGTCCTCCAAACAGGTCTGGCAGAGTTAAACCTGCTTTGGCTTTGGCTCCCTATTTGCCACATAGTTAAATGCAGCAGAGCTCGGAGGACAGGCTAATGTGAGGCCCATCTTATTGGCGAAGTCAGAATATTATTTAACACTATTTCCCATCTATGGATAAGTCTTCTCTGACGGTCGAGAGAGCATCTGAGCAAGCAATCTGAACACCCCGGTCCTGCAAGCCATTTGGAAACCAAATCTCTGATCTGATGGTGAACTCTGATCTTGAACCAAACCACAAAAGGAGATCACTGTGTGAGAGAAGTCACGGCCGCATGCTTCCTCTTGCGAAGCACAGTCAATTTTGATATTTGTTACAACAGGTAACACTATCAGCTCTGGTCACCACACCAAGGCAGTGTCCTCTAGTTAGACCTTGAAGTAAAAAGAAAGAAAAATCAATAAATAAAAGAAAGAATAAAGGAAATAAAGGGCGTGGAAAGAATTGCATCCATGACAGGTATAGCTCCCCTCCTACAAAGGCACCCACAGATAATATCCACCCCTGGTTTTTCACTATGTCTAGGCATCCTTAGACCACACCACCTCGTATTACATGGCTTGAATGATATCCTTTGGGAACTTTCCTTTTTTTATGGATGCTCGCCCAATAGGTTACCTTGTCTTTTTCTTCAGTTTTGTATAGTAGGTCAGTGTAATGTCTTTGAGCTATTAGATGATATGCTAGGGGTCTTATGCATGCATTTGATAAAATTAATGATGAAATATGATCGACATTGCTATGATCCCGAGGACTAATGAGCCTATGGAGGGTGAAGTTTTTGATGTGAAAGACCATACCCGATGGACAGGTACCAGGTGGACCGATACACATGGGGAGATGATCAGTTCGGACCTCCATGGGGCTGAAGAGCCCATCAGATGGTTGTTGGGATCTCATCAGGGACAGAAACAGGACAATAATCGATCGAGCATTTGCACAAGAGAATAAGAAAGACGTTTTCATCCAGGACACCTTGGCTGAGCCCAGCCCTACGGGGTTGACACACTGCAGGTGCAACGTGTCCCTCTGTTGACCAGGACGTCCTCTAGAGAGACTTGATGTCACCTCCAGTGTGTAGCATCTTTACAAGGAAGTTTGGCACATGTGGCAAAGTTTGGAGGCCCAGAGAGGGCCAACGTTTGCCTTCTAGTGCTGAGTTTTTCCCTAAAAAGGGACAACGTCTCCCTCAGAGGGGCTAGACGTCCTTCTTACTGCTCATTTAGGCTTTTATTTAGTAGATAAATGCAAAAACATTATGATTTTTAGTGGTCAGCCTTGTCGGTTGTTTTAATGACCTAATTTTTAAATTAAAGTTCATTGGATGATATAAATTGAGGATGTTTTCCCTCATTTTGACATAACACAACTCACTCATCAAGTGCGATATGATTTTTTAGCGCCCTATTGGGGTTTTTGGTTGAAATAGTGAGGCGCAAATTTTGAAGGAAGAGTTTTCTTGGCATTTATGGTGTTTCTTTGGAAGGAAGGTGTTACAACTAGGGTTTGCTTGGATATTTCTTCAGGAAATGTAAGTGTTTTTCCTGCAAAACTTCTCTTTGAATGGTTGTAGTTTAAATATCTTTCTTATTGCTTATATATTGCTGAATCAAAACCCTAGGGGACAACCACACAAGTAGGTTGTTGTCTCATGTCCCCTAACAAAGAGACCTTAAACCATTGAATAAGAAAATAGAGCCTAGCGTTAGCTACACTTGTTTTCTTCATTCCTTATGCTAG
>SNQJ01S0015976.1:26319-45075 GCA_010110895.2 Picea sitchensis | reverse complement strand
GAGCTATTAGATGATATGTTAGGGGTCTTATGCATGCATTTGATAAAATTAATGATGAAATATGATTGACATTGCTATGATCCCAAGGACTAATGAGCCCATGTAGGGCGAATTTTTTGATGTGCAAGACCATACCTGACGGACAGGTACCAGGTAGACCGGTACACATGGGGAGATGATCAGTTCGGATCTCCATGGGGTTGAAGAGCCCATTATATGGTTGTTGGGATCTCATCCGCGACAGAGACAGGACAGTAATCAATCAAGCATTTGCACGAGAGAAGAAGAAGGACTTTTTCATCCAGGACACCTTGGCTGAGCCCAGCCCTAGCGGGTTGACCCATTGCAGGTGGAACGTGTCCCTCTGTTGACCAGGACGTCCTCCATAGAGCCTTGACATCACCTCCAGTGTGTGGCATCTTTACAGGGAAGTTTGTCACGTGTGGCAGAGTTTGGAGGCCCAGAGAGGGCCAACGTTTGCCTTCTAGTGCTGAGTTTTTCCCTAAAAAGGGCCAACATCTCCCTCAGAGGGGCTAGACGTCCTTCTTACTGCTCATTTAGGATTTTATTTAGCAGATAAATGTAAAAACATTATGATTTTTAGTAGTCAGCCTTGTCGGTTGTTTTAATGACCTAATTTTTAAATTAAAGGTCATTGGATGATATAAATTGAGGATGTTTTCCCTCATTTTGACATAACACAACTCACTCATCAAGTGAGATCTGATTTTTTAGCTCCCTATTGGGGTTTTTGGTTGAAATAGTGAGGCGCAAATTTTGAAGGAAGAGTTTTCTTGGCATTTATGGTGTTTATTTGGAAGGAAGGTGTTACAACTAGGGTTTGCTTGGATATTTCTTCATGAAATGTAAGTGTTTTTCCTGCAAAACTTCTCTTTGAATGGTTGTAGTTTAAATATCTTGCTTATTGCTTATATATTGTTGAATCAAAACCCTAGGGGACAACCACACAAGTAGGTTGTTGTCTCATGTCCCCTAACAAAGAGACCTTAAACCATTGAATAAGAAAATAGAGCCTAGCGTTAGCTACACTTGTTTTCTTCATTCCTTATGCTAGTCGTATTTTTTTGAAGCTAAGAAGACTAAGATGTCCTTAGCCTAGGCTTACTACACTAGGGCCATACCAATCTAGAGTTTGTTGACAGACCTTGTTTTAGCAACGTCTCCCTCATCAAAACCTCTTGTCTTGGTCAATTTTTCCTTATTGTGCTAGTCGTTTGCCGAGAAAGAGGAGAGAGCACAAGGCCTTGCCTTTGCAACACCAAGTGAATCTCTCTCTCTTAGGGTTTCTATTTTCAAGGCCCTGCTTTAGCAACACCTTGAAAATCTAGCCTCTAGTCCTTAGAAAACTTTTACCCTTCAACTCTTGTGTCCATCACCTGTTGACTCCATTAACCCTTAGGCACTGATCCTTAGACTCTAGCGTTGAAGTGATAGTGACCAAACAAACTTTCAAAACCTCATAAAATTGAAACCCTAACTAACAACTAACCCTAAAAGCTGACATCACCCCTATGATATTTCATCTTGATGCAACAATCTATTATATGTGAGCAACTGAATGATGTTTAATGCATTGATTTGATTCAAGGAGTGATTATATTCATCGGATTCTATATTGTTCCATTATTTATTGACATGTAACATCATATTGCCATTGTTATTATTGCAAACATTGACTTCGTCAATATTTACTGTTGTATTTGCTCATATATTGAACTTAGATAGTCACTGATTTATGAAGTATTAACCCTTATTGCACATACTAGTTTTATTGTTGTCTTGTCTCACAAGCAGGTGCCTTCTCCGTGGTTATACTTTATTTGACTATCTTTTTGGGTGGTAATCTATGAAAGGGGAAAATAGCCTTAATCCTTTGAGTCTTTCCCTTGGGCCTAGCCTCCCTAAATAGAAAGGACCTCCCCATTGTGGTGACATTGGGTCGGGTAGGTCCCTGTTACTCCAGTTTGGCCTTCTTCTTTATAGCCTTTGCTCCTAGCTACAAATTGTGCGATAACACCACCCATTCTAGTTTTTTTTTCCTCTGGGCATCCTCTCCTCCTCCTAATTTCCATTTTTTCCCCAGATTTCCCAATGCCTAGATAAAGGGGAAATCCAAACATAGGACTGGCCTACTACAACTTTTCTACTCGGCATCGTTGTCTCGAACCTTCCGTCGAACCGGTTCTCCCCCCCATTTCTCATGCTCATCCTGGTTGTCCTCCCTTGAATATTTCACCTGGCTTTTCCCAAAATTGGTTGGATGACGACCAACCCATGTCTTATGTTGAGGAAGAGGTCCCTCATGCTCCTCCTCTGGAACCTACAGAGTCCTTCCTCTTCTATGCCTCTAATATTTTGACTTCGCCCCTCACTTTTGGTCATCATTCCCTAGAAGGCGATTTTGCTCTAGAATTGGAAAGTTTTCCCATCGAAGAAGAAATTCCTACTACGGAGCAGGAAGAAGAGGCTCCACTTATTGGTGATTCTCAACCACATGTAACTTCAACTCTGACATCGCCCAACACATGGTGTTTCTCAGAGGAGCATTTGCAACCAATTTTTGAAATGAGACGGGATGTAGCAGAGCAACTTAACTGCTAGAATACCCTTTATCGATGCCTGGATTTTCTATTCAATGCCATATCAAGCGAGCTAGCCAAGAACAAGTTCCCAACATGTTGCCAATCATATGTGTTTTCTCCACAACCTCCAAATGGTGACGACAATCCAGGTTCGCCCAAGTCTAATTTATTTTACTGTTATTATGTTTCTCTGATCAGAACAACCATGGCTATAGATAGGTTGTTGCATAGCTTAGAGAGTCTAGCTTGTACCAGAATTCAAGAAACACTTGACTATGTGTCATCTGATTTCCATGCATATTGTTTTGATGATGATCTAAGGAAATACAACTTTCTTATTTACAAAAAACTTCCTTCTTTGGGATGACATGCATTAATCTTAGAATATTCAAAACATGACCCCATATAGGGACGTGGAAAGGAGCCATGAGGCTTAAATATATTTTTGAAAGAATTTTGCAAGCAAAGATTTCTACCCTTAATTTTGTTGACATGGTGAAATTCCCAACACCAACCATAGGGATTATCCTCGAAAAAGAGACTCAATTAAACTATCTCATGTTTGTTGTAGAAAAACCCATCGAGATTTTGGCCTTGTAGCCATAAGGGTTTTTCTAATGCAATGATTGAAATGCACCTAAACTAACAAGCAAATGCAAAATGCTCTATACTAATTAAATTAGAAACTAAAGACACAAAGCTAGAAGAAATAAAGTGCAATCAATAACAAGGATAGCTACAGCCTTATATCCAAACTAACCTATCCTAATAAAAAAGAGCAGAGCATAGAATTGATTGAAGGATAGCTGAAAGTAGTAGCTCCAGACTCCAAGAGCCATAACACTAATGCAATAGAAAGAAAGTAATTTATAGCAAAAATATATCATTCCCATAATCTTCTCGTGCACCAATGAATAGCAAAAATACTCTATAACAAATTCAAGACACAGTAGAAATCTCATGCAACAATCTTGGCCAGTGAGTGCAACAATCTTGGCCAGCGAGTGAGTGGCTTCTCTCATTAATAAATAAAAGAACAATTATAGGAAGAGCCACTAATGATATCTTGGCGAGTCACTGGCTTCTCTCATTAATAAATAAAAGAACAATTACATCATAAGGAATAGCCACTAATGATTTCTCCTTAGAACATAATTGCCTCCATTTTCCCCTCCTAGGGAAAAAAAAGCTTGTTCTTCTTTGATTTCATTACATTTATAGAACATGATTTTCGATAATTGTATTTTCTCGACTTTAGATAACTGCATTTTCTTGATTTTCTAGCAATGAGACAATCTAGTTTTTTCATAAAATTATGTCCCTTTTTCAATTTTTTAATATTACATATTTTATATAATATGGAGAGGAGAACCTTTTTACAAGTATTTTCCTTTCCCGATAGGCCTTCTCTCAAATATAAATATTAATATATCGTTTATATTTTGCAGAAGGTCTCTTGTAAATAATTGGGAATTGCCTCGCTGTCCATGCCCAAGGACTTCTCAAAGGACTCGTTATGATTAGCATTTTCTCATAAGTGAGGTAGAATTAATAGCTCTCTTTAAAGCGATAGACTTGGTCTAGATTTGATGTCATCGATAAAACTCTCGGTCACAATCTCACATTACATTGGTTGCTTTGTGTTCACCATTGTTTGAATTTCCACCGCTGGTTATTGTTGTGACTGTTTTTGCAAACTCTGCGTTCACAGGTGCCATTTCATTTACTGCTATTATCTACATCTTGTAAAAGCTAACAGTTGCGTGTACAATCTTCCCTTCAAAAAAAGTCTCTTTACTTTCTCCGTATGCAAGTAAAATTCCTTATCCTGAGTTGGTCGTTTACGTTTACGTTGAGTCTGCCATTCTTGAAAACCTTGAAGTAGTTCAATCTTGATGTGACTATCGAATATTACATAAATTAACTGGCAACCCAAATCTAGAGTAGTTAGTCCATTATAAGGCAGCGAACCAATATCCTAAAGCCCTAGATTCTGCTACCGGCAGTTTATCACCTTTTTCTTGCCAACTTTGTTGAAAAAGTCGTTCATAATAGACTTTCGAATGCACAGTATTTCTTGCCAACTTTATTGAAAAAGTCGTTCATAATAGACTTTGGAATGCACAGTATTTAGTGTAGACATGGAGTCCTTGTATATCTAGTGCAACAATACAAGCTGCGCTACAGCCAACGACGTTCCTAATCTATTGAGAACCCCACGACTGCATCTCGTTCTAGTATGCCATAAACAAACAAAATTGAGGAATACAAATAACGACAAGAAAAAAGCATGAACTCCATGCTCTATGTCTCCACTATTGTTTGTTAAAATTTTGTTAGAATTGCAAATGCGAAAAACACAATTCACATATGACAATCAATAATCACGCATATTAGAAACACAGTGGTTCACCCAAACATCCATCAAGCAGAGGTATCGGTTGTCTTATTATTCAGATCATAGAGATTACAACACACTTGCAAGCTCTCTCATATCTCTCTCTCACATCCTCCCTATTATTGCCTCTAAGGGCATACATAAATTTATATACATTTACAGAGGAAACTGATTATTAAATGCAATCTCATCCATATTTTAATTTGGTCTTATTAGTTACAACCAACACTGAATAATAGGATCAAAAATTTATCCTTAGAGAAATTCGTTGTCACCAAATTCAGCAATCTCCACCTTGACAACAATTAACCTGATACCTTGCTCCTTCTTTTGTTCATCACTTTTTCTGCAAGCCAAGAGAAGCCAATCAACATCGTAGCTTCTCTAAAAGTACTAGTTTTGTGAACGTGTCTGCATAGTTCTCTTTTGTATGAACTTTTTCAAGAGAGACTCCACGTTCATCAACGACCTGTCTTACAAAATGAAACTTGATAAGAATATGTTTTGTTTTACTATGGTAGGCTGAATTCTTAGCCAAGTGAATAACACTTTGACTATCACAAAGTAACTTTACTTTGTCCTGCATCCTTCCAAACTCACCAAACAAACCTTTCAACCAAACTGCCTATTTGCAAACATCTGAAGCAGCTATGTATTTTTCTTCTATAGTGGATAAAGCAACAATGTTTTGTAGCTTTGACATCCAACTAATAACTCCACCTGCAAGAGTAAATACATGTTAAAAACCTGAATAGATCTACAATATAATCACCACAAATATTGAATACACAATAGATCCACAAAGCAAGATAGAAGAAACCACACTATATTATTACCAAACCCTTGAGGTAGGAAAACACCACACAATGGATCCTATTATGGAAGGGATCATCTCCTGTTCACTTGCCTCTTCAATGGAGCATCCTCCTATTGAGCTACTGCTCCAAATACAATAATTTTTTTCATATCCCATTCTATTTCTTGAACACTTTTATATAGTACTACCATCACCTAAGAACATTCTAGAGGAAGAATCTTCTAGAAGTAGAACCTTCTGAGAAGTCATCTTACATTTATTATATCTAATTACCCATTTATTATATATAACTACCATAGTGGGTCTTATTTAATAATATAGTGGACCTAGTCCACCTTACATTGAATGGTCTCCACTATTATCACTATGAGCCTTCTGCGCCCGCCCGCCCTCTCCCCCCCACTACCTCTCTAGCTACTTTACATTCCATCCCCTTTATGAAAGCGTTGTCCTCAACGCTTGATGTACAACCATATACCAGAGTCTAATGGATAAGTATGGACCAACCGTCATTGTAAACCAGGGTCCCATGTCCAATTGCTCATGTGAACCCCACATGGAAGATATCGACACCCAATAACCAACTAAAAATGATGCTCCAAAGACTGACACGTGTCATGTGGATCCAAATAAGAAGATCCATCCACATAGTGGAAAATGGTCATAGAAGAATCTGGAAGGAATAATATCACCGTAGAATATGTAGGATGGAGGCTGGTAATAATCATTGGCTCCTGATTTGTCACATTGATACTCTCTACAGAAGGTGGATTAGAGTTATCAAATAAAATATGAAAGTGGTTTTCATTCCATAAATGACAACTATCTATATACCAATCATCGCAATCAGCCTCCAAATCATACCAAACATATATTTCTTGATTATATTTATCCCTGATGTCCGCCATAAGAAATATCTCCTGCATGTTATCCAATGAATCTTGAATACTACAAAAACTATCATTGAGGTAGTTTGTGAGGCCATCCAATGTGTCATACAATTGAGATTTGAATGCTTTAGTAATTTGTAGAATTTCTTTCAGGTTTTGAGAGGAAATAGCCATCTGATTACCCGATGAACTTTTTGGTCCCACAATCGTCATAAAAAAACTCAAAAAATAGAACAATAAGTTACGACAGAAAATTGCGGTTTTTTCTGGAAAACTCTGAAAAAACTGTTGAATTTAAAATGCTCATAACTTCACTTCCTGGACTCCTTTTCGGCTGATTTTGTTTTTGAAATTGGATGAAATTGTGAGAGGAACTCACATATGTAATTTGTTTGAGCAAATTCGGCCTCCATCTACTACATAAATAAAACAAATCGCGCCGTCATCCGCGGAAAAAACCCTGAAAAATTGCAGATTTTAAAACTTCAATATCTTGACTTCCCGGACTCTGTTTCAGACAAAAAAAAAATTCACCTTGGGTGTTTTTATGAGAGGAACTCAGATATACAACCTGTTTCTGCAAATTTTGTACATAAATATACCAAAAATTTCTTGAATGTTGCGGCCTTTTTTTTTCTTCTCCGAAAACAAAATTTGCAAAAATAAAAAACATTTTCCCACAATGTATGCGAAGGAAAGTGCTCTGATACCACTTGTTAAGAACCTATACCATATCTGAAAATATAGTTCAATAAGACCAATAATAAATCATAAACCATTCACCATAATATGAACACAAGAAATAGAGAAAACCCTTGAGGTAGGGCAACACCATACAATGGATCATATTATGGAAGGGATCATCTCCTGTTCACTTGTCTCTTCGAGGGGGCATCCTCCTATTGAGATACTGCTCCAAACACAATAATTCTCTTCATATCCCATTACATTTCTTGAACCCTTTTATATAGTACTACCATCACCTAAGAACATTCTAGAGGAAGAATCTCCTAGAAGTAGAAGCTTCTAAGAAGTCATCTTACATTTATTATATCTAATTACTCATTTATTATATATAACTACCATAGTGAGTCTTATTTAATAATATAGTGGACTTAGTCCACCTTACATTGAATGGTCTCCACTATTATTACTATGGGTCCTCTAGCCCCCCCCCCCCACTACCTCTCTAGCTACCTTACAATACATACCCTGAAGTCGACCTTCTCTTGACCAAATCACCTACAAAATCAGAATCAACATATCCAAAGACTAATTCACAACCACTGTTATAAGTGATACAATAATCACTTGTGCCTCTCAAATACCAAAGCACCCATTTCAATGTTGCCCAATGCTCTTTACCTGAATTTGTCATATATCTATTGACAACCCCAACTGCATGTGAAATGTCTAGCCTTGTACTAACCATCGCATACATTAGACTTCCTACTGCATTAACATATGGTATTCGAGACATATATTCATTTTCTTCTTTTTTACTAGAACATAAACTTGAAGAAATCTTAAAATGGGAAAATTGGTTTCACATCGTTCATACCAAACCTCAAAAGTATCTTCTCAACATACTTTTGTTGTGACAACCAAATATTACCATTCCTCATGTCTCTGAATATCTCCATGCCCAAAATCTGTCTTGTTCCTCCTAGATCTTTCATATCAAATGTCCTAGCCATCTGAGCCTTTAACCTGTTGATCTCAGTTATGCTTTTGCTTGCTAAAAACATATTGTCAACACACAATACTAAGATAATGAATATGTCATTATTCAATTTCTTAAAGTAGACACAATGATCGTACTCACTCCTTGTATAATTCTTGCTCTCCATGAAAGAGTCAAATTTCTTGTACCAATTTCTGGGCAACTGCCTCACACCATACAATGATTTCTTGAGCCTGCAAACAAATTTCTTGCTATGATTCTAAATGAACCCTTCAGGTTGTTCCATGTAAATTTCCTCATCCAAATCTCCATGTAAGAAGACAATTTTAACATTTAGCTACTCCATTTCCAAATCAAGTAGTGCAACTAATGTTAACACAATTCGAATTGAAACAGACTTAACAACTGGTGAAAAAATCTCATGAAAGTCAATACCTTATTTCTGAGAATATCATTTCGCAACCAACCTTGTTTTGTACCTTTCCACCTTATCATCAACACCCTTCTTCAACTTGTAGACCCACTTGCAACCTAGAATTTTTCTGTCTCTTGGAATTTCTACCAAGTCCCATGTGGCATTCCTCTCTAATGCCTTCATTTCATCCTTCATTGCTTCTTTCCATTTATCACTATTAGAACCCTTCACATCTTTATGATAGCACGAAGTTTCATCATCATTAGTACTTAAGGAAACCGACGAAACAAAATCATCATACCTTCTTGGAGGATTTCTGACCCATGTAGACCTTCTTAGGGAAGTTTGTGGCCCATCCACATTCTGTTGATTATTATCATCAACCATGTCTTCCTCTGCAGGAAACTCTTCTTGAACATCTTCATAAACTTGTTCATGTTAACTTTCATCTGTATTTGAACTGGTTTCAAACTGAATCTGTTGATACTTAAGTACTTCTTCTTGTTTCATTTGAGCATATACATCTGATTTGATGAGAGATGATTTATCAAATATTACATCTTTGTTAATGGTGATGTTGAGGACAGTAGGATCCCACAACCTGTAACCCTTATTACCATCACCATATCCAACAAAGATAAGCCTTTTTTATTTTTTATTACCATCACCATATTCATAACCCCACGAGTGCATCTCGTTCTAATATGACATAAACAAACAAAATTGAGGAATACAAATAACGACAAGAAAAAAACATGAACTCCATGCTCTTTGTCTCCACTATTGTTTGTTAAAATTTTGTTAGAATTGCAAATGCGGAAAACACAATTCGCATATGACAATCAATAATCACGCATATTAGAAACACAATGGTTCACCCAAACATTGGGCTACGTCCACCAAGCAGAGGTATCGGTTGTCTTATTATTTAGAGCATGGAGATTACAACACACTTGCAAGCTCTCTCATATCTCTCTCTCACATCCTCCCATCTCACATCCTCCCTATTATTGTCTCTAAAGGCATACATAAATTTATATACATTTATAGAGGAAACTGATTATTAAATGCAATCTCATCCATATTCTAACTTGGTCTTATTAGTTCCAACCAACGTTGAATAATAGGATAAAAAATCTATCCTCAGAGAAATTCGTTGTCACCAAATTCAACAATCTCCACCTTGACAACAATTAACTTGATACCTTGCTCCTCCTTTTGTTCATCACCTTTTATGCAAGCCAAGAGAAGCCAAGCACCATCGTAACTTCTCTAAAAGTACTGGCTTTGTTAACGTGTCTACGCAGTTCTCTTTTGTATGAACTTTTTCAAGAGAGAATCCATGTTCATCAACGACCTGTCTTACAAAATGGTACTTGATAAGAATATGTTTTGTTTTACTATGGTAGGATGGATTCTTAGCCAAGTGAATAACACTTTGACTATCACAAAGTAACTTTATTTTGTTCTGCATCCTTCCAAACTCACCAAACAATCCTTTCAACCAAACTCCCTCTTTGCAAGCATGTGAAGCAACTATGTATTTTGATTCTATAGTGGATAAAGAAAAAATGTTTTGTAGCTTTAACATCCAACTAATAGCTCCACTTGCAAGAGTAAATACATACCCTGAAGTCGACCTTCTCTTGACCAAATCACCTACAAAATCAGAATCAACATATCCACAGACTAATTCACAACCACTGTTATAAGTGATACGGTAATCACTTGTGCCTCTCAAATACCGAAGCACCCATTTCAATGTTGCCCAGTGCTCTTTACCTGGATTTTCCATATATCTACTGGCAACCCCAACTACATGTGAAATGTCTAGCCTTGTACTAACCATCGCATACATTAGATTTCCTACTGCATTAGCATATGGTATTCGAGACATATATTCATTTTCTTCTTTTTTAATAGGACATAAACTTGAAGAAAGCTTAAAATGGGAAAATTGGTTTCACATCGTTCATACCAAACCTCAAAAGTATCTTCTCAATATACTTTTGTTGTGACAACCAAAGCTTACCATTCCTCCTGTCTCTGAATATCTCCATGCCCCAAATCTACCTTGCTGCTCCTAGATCTTTCATATCAAACATCCTAACCATCTGAGCCTTTAACCTGTTGATCTCAGTTATGCTTTTTCTTGCTAAAATCATATCGTCAACATACAATACTAAGATAATGAATATGTCATTATTCAATTTCTTAAAGTAGACACAATGATCATACTCACTCCTTGTATAATTCTGGCTCGCCATGAAAGAGTCAAATTTCTTGTACCATTTTCTGGGCGACTGCCTCACGCCATACAATGATTTCTTGAGCCTGCAAACAAATTTCTTTCTACGATTCTGAACGAACCCTTCAGGTTGTTCCATGTAAATTTCCTCATCCAAATCTCCATGTAAGAAGACAGTTTTAACATCTAGCTGCTCCAATTCCAAATCAAGTAGTGCAACTAATGTTAACACAATTCAAATTGAAACAGACTTAACAACTGGTGAAAAAATCTCATGAAAGTCAATACCTTATTTATGAGAATATCATTTCGCAACCAACCTTGCTTTGTACCTTTCCACCTTATCATCAACACCCTTCTTCAACTTGTAGACTCACTTGCAACCTACAATTTTTCTGTCTCTTGGAAGTTCTACCAAGTCCCATGTGGCATTCCTCTCTAATGCCTTCATTTCATCCTTCATTTCTTCTTTCCATTTATCATTGTTAGAACCCTTCACATCTTTATGATAGCACGAAGGTTCATCATCATTAGTACTTAAGGAAACTGACGAAACAAAATCACCATACCTTCTTGGAGGATTTATGACCCATGTAGACCTTCTTAGGGAAGTTTGTGGCTCATCCACATTCTGTTGATTGTTATTATCAACCATGTCTTCCTCTACAGGAAACTCTTCATGAACATCTTCATAAACTTGTTCATGTTAACTTTCATCTGTATTTGAACTGGTTTCACACTGAATCTATTGATACTTAGGTACTTATTCTTGTTTCATTTGAACATCAACATCTGATTCGATGAGAGATGATTCATCAAATATTACATCTCTGCTAATGGTGATCTTGTGGGAAGTAGGAACCCACAACTTGTACCCCTTATTAACATCACCATATCCAACAAAGATAAGCCTTTTTTATTTTGGATCTAATTTAGAATGTTGATGTTTCAGAATTAGAGCATAGGCTTCACAACCAAAAACTTTAAGATTGGAATAATTACAAGGGTGACTTTTCCATACCTCTTTAGGAATCTTTCACTCTATTGTTGTTGATGGTGATCGATTCACCAGATAACAAGTTGTAGTTATTGCTTCTACCCATAGTTCATATTGCAAATTGTGGTTACTAAGCATACTCCTTGCTCTCTCTAGAAGAGTCTTGTTCATGTGTTCAACAACTCCATTTTGTTGAGGAGTACATGCAGTGGTTTTATGCCTATCAATCCCAAACTCCTTGCAATAATTATCAAATTCCATTGACGTAAATTCACCACCATTATCAGTTCTTAAACATTTAATGGACCTACCAGTGCTCTTTTCCACTAAAGCTCTAAACTACTTGAAAACAGTAACACGTCAGCCTTTCTTTTCAACATATAGATCCACACCTTCCTAGAGAAATCATCTATAAAAGTAACAAAGTATGATGATCCTCCATACGAAATAGTAGGGGATGGACCCCAAACATCAGAATGGAATAATCAAGGATTCCTTCACTAGTTTGTCTTCTAGTTTTAAATCTCTCCCTATTCTGTTTTCCATAAATACAGTTCTTGCAGAAATCTAATTTTAAAGACTTTAGACTAGGAAGAAACTTGTGATTAGATAATACCTTCAATCCTCTTTTGCTCATATGATACAACCATTGATGCCACATTCGAACAAAATCATTGTAATTCTCAGATACAACTGTCACATGATCTGACTCGGTTCTTCCTTCTAACAAAAACATGTTTCCAACCTTCTTCGCCTTCATGACCAGTAGGATTCTTTTGTAGACCTTCATAACTCCACTTTGAACAATACTTTTATATCTTCCAGTGTCTAAGACTCCCAAATAAATTAGGTTCTTCCTAATCTCAGGTACATGTCTCACATCAGTTAGTATTTTAACAGTTCCATCAAACATCTTAATTTGAATGCTACCAATTCCCACAAATTTACATGATATATCATTTCCCATGTAAACAATTCCATCATCTATAGACTGGTAAGTAATAAACTAGTGTCTATGAAGACACATGTGATTTGAAGCACCAGAATCTAATAACCATTGTTGATCATGATGTGAACCAATACTAATTGATAAAACTTCAGCAGTCATACCTGAACCTATTGTTGAACCTGTTTTGGTTGCGTTAGCTTCCTTCATTTCTTTTGGAGGGTCGTCTTTGGAGGCTTGTTGTCGTTTCCAACAGTCCTTCTTTAGGTGTCCCGATTTTCCACAAAAACAGTACTTAATATTTCTCTTCTTTCCCTTCAACTTTGACTGAGAGAAATCCCTCTGACCTTGTCCTCTTTATTTAGGTCTGCCTCTGACCATCATCGCCTCAGATGTAGAGGTTTTTGAATTGGTTTTCTTCCTTGTTTCCTTAGACAGTAGTGCTCCAATAATAACATCAAACTCAATACTTTATGTTGTGTTGAAACTAATAGAGGTAACAAAGTGATCCCATGACGCAAGCAAAGAACACAATAATGTAATTGCCTTGTCTTCAGAATCGAATTTTACTCCCATGCTAGTCAATTGAACTAAGAGAGTATTAAAATTATTTAAATGATCATCTATTTTCGTACCTTCCTTCATGTGTAAACTGTACAATTTCCTTTTCAGGAAGATCTTGTTCGTCAAGGATTTCGTCATATACAAGCTTTTCAGCTTCGTCCACAAACCAATTGTTGTCTTCTCTGAGACAATGTTGAACATAACATCATCGGCCAAACACAGATGTATGGCACTCAGTGCTCTAGCATCGATCTCATCCCACTCTTAATCTGTTATAGCCACAGGTTGCTTTGCTTTTCCCAAAATCTCCTTCACCACGCCTTGTTGCATGAGCAGATCATGCATCTTAACTTTCCAGATCTCGAAATTGTTCTTGCCATTTAACTTCTCAATTTTGAATTTAGCACTTTGAGTTTTCTCCATTAGCAGAAGAAACAATTATGAAAAACCATTGCTTATAAAACCAAGGCCTTTAAAAAAATGTGGACAAATAATGGTATAAACCCCAAAGGTTTAAAAAAAAAAAAATAATAAAAAACCTTTTTACTAACCTCACCTATTATTAAAAAGATTCACCTTTTTTAAAGCATCCACCCACTTGAATTTCTGCATATAATACAAGATTCACCTTTTTAAGCATCATCCACCCTTTTGTTTTATGTAAACAATATTTAATACCAAATATTGTAAAAACTTCATACCTTAATTTTTTTCCAAAAAACCATGTGAATGTTTCTTAAGGGAGATCGACGCTCCTTGGAGTATTGGAAGGGAGTGCTAGTCTGAGATCAACACTCCTTCACTATGGATGGGGGAGCGTGGATTTCACAAAACCGGGTGTGCGGATTTCACAAAAATTGGAATTTCA
Source organism: Picea sitchensis (assembly GCA_010110895.2). Lineage (NCBI taxonomy): Eukaryota > Viridiplantae > Streptophyta > Pinopsida > Pinales > Pinaceae > Picea > Picea sitchensis. The sequence continues at coordinate 30,645 of SNQJ01S0015976.1, read as the reverse complement.
CAAGTGTGAGACTGTCAGCGCACCTCTAGCACTGCCTAGGGAGAGTTGATGACCTTCTACTCAATTCCCACCTGCAACACCTACTCAATTCACCTTCACTCCTATACCAATTGTTAGAATTGAAAATGCGGAAAACACAATTCACATATGACAATCAATAATCACGCATATTAGAAACACAAAGATTTTGCGTGGTTCACCCAAACATTGGGCTACGTCCACCAAGCAGAGGTATCGATTGTCCTATTATTCAGATCATGGAGATTACAACAGAATTGCAAGTTCTCTCATATCCCTCTCTGACATCCTCCCTATTATTGCCTCTACGAGCATACATAGATTTATATACATTTACACAGGAAATGGATTATTAAATGCAATCTCATCCATATTCTAAATTGCTCTTATTAGTTACAACCAACGCTGAATAATAGGATAAAAAATCTATCCTTAGAAGAATTCGTTGTCACCAAATTCAACATTGTTTTCATAATAAACAATGGATTCCCATACATGCAGACCAACAAAGTTGAAGCAACTATTCCCACAAGAAAAAAAGTATAACCAACTTTGCAATGGACAACCTTAGAAAGTTTATTCTTCAACAAAGATGCTCCAATTTTACCAACCCGTCCCTCCTCAGAAATTTGACATGCACAAAGGGATGAAGGAACATTAATCACCTACAGTTTTAGTATGGTGATTAATATGTTCCAAGTCTACCAACCCATTCCTCCTCATAAATTTGACATGCACAAAGGAATCAGAAACATTAATCATCATGGAGTGAGTCAATCATTGGTTTACTTTTTGGTGCATCCTTGTTGGAATATATAATTTCTACTTATCTAATATGCTTGCTAATGTATTAAGAATCAATCTCTAAGTGAGTTGTGTGATCCTATTCTTAGGAGGTTGTTTGAGATTTAGATTTGTGAGATCCTCGTTTGGTGTATGGTTGAGATATTCTCTCAACCTCTCCATTTATCTTTGGAATAAGTTAGATATGATAAAAACCATATGAACTCTATATATTGGAGTTACATTGTATTGTATGTATTCAGTAATTCAATAGAACGTTGTTCCTTCACAATTATTTTTCTCTACTCTCCCATTTTAATAATCATATCCTTTCAGTTAAATGCAAACTATTCATCATCAAACTTACAGGATGAAAAGACAGTAAGTCCCTTTCAACAAATACGCCCCATGTGTACCAAGCCGTTCCTTCTAATCATTGGTTTACTATTTGGTGAATCATGTCAGTTAGATGCAAACTATTCATCATTGAACCTACAAGATGAAAATACAGTAAGTTCCAGTTAAATGCAAACTATTCATAATGGAATGTACATGATGAAAATAAATTCCCAGTTTCAACAAATACGCCCCATGTTTACCAACCTGTTCCTCCTAATCATTGGTTTACTATTTGGTGCATCCTGTTAGTTAGATGAAAACTATTCATCATTGAACTTACAGGATGAAAGATAGTAAGTTCCAGTTAAATGCAAACTATTCATCATGGAACTTACAACCATACGATCTCTATATATTGGAGTTACATTGTATTGTATGTATTCAATAATTCAATAGAATGTTGTGCCTTCACAATTATTTGTCTCTCTTCTTCCATTTTAATAATTGTATCCTATCAATTAAATGTAAACTATTCATCATCAAACTTACAGGATGAAAAGACAGTAAATCCTAGTTTCAACAAATATGCCCCATGTTTACAGTAAGTTCTGGTTAAATGCAAACTATTCATCATCGAAGGTACATGATGAAAAGAAAGACAGTAAACCAATAATTGACTCACTGTATCATACCAGAGCATTCACAAGAGATGTAATTGAAATGACCTTTCATTTGGAATGATGTACCCACTTCTCCACTCAATCGTCTACCCGAATCCACAATTGTACCTCCTGTTACTACTCCTCATAGTATTATTCTTCAATCTTCCTACAAGTATAGGCCTTCCGGGGCATTTTAAACTCAAACTCTAGTGGCTTCTCTCATTAATAAATAAAAGAACAATTACATTATAAGGAATAGCCACTAATGATCTCTCCTTAGAACATAATTTCCTCCATTTTCCCCTCCTAAGGAAAAAAAAAGAAGCTTGTTCTTCTTTGATTTCATTACATTTATAGAACTTGATTTTCAATTATTGTATTTTCTTGACTTTAGATAACTGTATTTTCTTGATTTTCTAGCAATGATACAATCTAGTTTTTTCATAAAATTATTCCCCTTTTTCAATTTTTTAATATTACATCTTTTATATAATATGGAGAGGAGAACCTTTTTACAAGTATTTTCCTTTACCGATAAGCCTTCTCTCAAATTTAAATATTAATATATCATTTATATTTTCCAAAAGGTCTCTTGTAAATAATTGGGAATTTCCTCGCTATCCATGACCAAGGACTTCTCAAAGGACTCGTTATGATTGCATTTTCTCATAAGTGAGATAGAATTAATAGCTTTGTTTAGAGCGATAGAATTGGTCTAGATTTGATGTCATCGATAAAACTCTCAGTCACAATCTTACATTACATTGGTTGCTTTCTGTTCACCATTGTTTGAATTTCCACCACTGGTTATTATTGTGAATGTTTTGTCAGCATGTAATCATTTCACGCCCCTGTGCAAACAGTGAATCGGTGGCTGTCTTGACCCTTCAAGACTCAAGGATTAAGCACCAATCACAAATTTGTCATACATTAATTTAAGCGGTGGCCTCCTTAACCTTTGAAGACAACCAGACACCATCACTGCCTTGATTAAATCTTTTAGAATATCAAAGGGACAATTTTTGAATTTATGTTTCTATATAAATACCATAAACGAATTGTAATTTAGATATATCTTGAACACATTTTTGAATTGAATTCGTTATTGTGTATTCGCAGTCATTCTCTTTGCGTTTATAATTTTGTTATTGAGTTAGTAAAATTTGTTCAATTTTTTTTTTCTTTCTAGATATTTGCCATTTTTTGCAATAGAGCCATTACCTTTCAACTCCCCGATACCCGAGACCCGAAATACTGGGCCCCATAGGCTTCTCGCGATTCGACAATTTTGGGTGTGTTTTGTTTTTGTATCAAGCGTTTGTAAACGTCGAACCTTGAAACCGAATTGGTGGGCCCTGTTATCCCCGATATCTAGGGATAACTAGGAGATCATGTCTCAAGGCCCGCAGGTCCTATACGTGAAGTACCGAGAGCAGGATTGAACTGAGCATGGCCCTGGAGGGCCCATCCTTCTTCTTCTTCGCCATATTTGTCCTGTCAGCAGCAACAGTTTCCATCACCATCGGCTTGGACTTGCATCAGAGAGGACTCTTGCTCCATGAGGTAATTGGTCCAAGGTATCATGGTATGTGTCATGTTTGATCGTTATAACCTTCTTATATATGCATTAGGTTCCTTTGATTTCTGAAGACTGCTTGGATCTTACACTAATCCACTTGACCATTGTTGGGGTGATTGATGGGGTGACTTAGAAAGCTTGTATTCATGGGTTTTAGTTAGCCACCAAGGGGGATTTGCAGAGCCATCATTCGCTCCCACCATACTATCATTTTTCATCTTATATCCCGCACATCTATCCCATTCCCCTAGTCCGGCCATTAGGATGACCCTTGAGGGTTACACTTTGTCTTGTGGGAAGAAGGGGCTAAAGGCCCAGGGGGTAAAAGCAGTTAGTAAAAGATAAAATCCATAGGAAATAAAACCTAGAGATTCTTTGCCCAGGGGATCCCTGAGAAAGGCAATAAAAAGACTCTCGATATGAAACTAAAGGGACCCTAAGAAAAATAATAAAACAAGACCTAACTAAGAGGATGGGAGGTCTCATCACGATCCGACCCATTATGTTCATAGGTATCCAGCAGTATGACATTGCCACTATCTGGTCACCACACCAGGGCAGTGACCTTTGGTTGCATGTCCAAGGGAAAGGGGGTCTCATCACGAGCCAGCCTTATCATCTCTGCAAAGATACCAGTGGGTAACACTGTGAGCTCTGGTCACCACACCAAGGCAGTGTCCTTTGGTCAGACCTTGAAGTAAAAAAAGAAAGAAAAGTAATAAAAGAAAAATAAAGGCAATAAAGGTCTTGGAAAAAATGCATCCATGACGGGTACAAATCGCCTCCTACAAAGGCACCCACAGACAACACCCTCCCTTGGTCTTATTGTGACTAGACATCCCTAGACCATATCACCTCATAAACATGGCTTGAATGATCTTCTGACGAAACTTTTCTTATCTTGTGGGTATTAGCCCAATAGGTTATTCTGTCGGTTTCTTCAAG